>LQRL01007684.1:1511-21984 GCA_001703475.1 Hydroides elegans
CTTCAGATATGATATGAGGGTAGCATCCCAAGCAATCGTTACCTGCATACGCGACCGTGGTCTTAACTGAACGAAAATTGTTTTAGATGGCACTCGCAGGCACAAAGATGCGGTTTAAAGCATTAAAACTTGAGATAGGAATCCTGAATAAATTTTACTCGCTTCTTATTTTTCAATATTTATGGTTGTCATTCGTGACATTTCAAGGATAGTTTCGTAACTACCAACGTGAAAATTTAGGTAATCTTATGCTCCATATTAGGAGGGCCAGGATGATTTCCGCCGGGTCAAAAAGTTACTGGGTTACTGGCCCTCCGGGCAATGAGTATTTTGGTTTAAGCGAGAACACTTGGTTTGTTAAGATAATATCTTAATTTTCTGCTTAATATTTCGGGCCGGCAACTTTTCGGTCGGGCCGACAAAAAATCAGAAACTGTCGGCCCGTTGGGCCGAAAGAAATTTAGGTGATTTGGTGATCTCTGCGCCATTGTCGCTTGCATACCGGGGTATATACAGTAACTATTAGTTTTTTAGAACCCCGATTAATTAGAACCGCTTTTGCAAGTCCCGAGTAGTTTGCATTAACGAGGCCAACTGTACTTGCGTATGGTTTACTGCTATGTCCGATCTGCATTTCAGGCTAGTATCATTCTTGGTTCAGTTAAAACTGCAACGTTTGACATTTGCGGTCGCACGGTCGCAAACGCGACTAACTTTTGGGCCGCGCGATTAATTCTTTTAAACTGGCAATTTTTATAGTATTTTCATGCCACATATTTAGATCTTTCGCTGGCGCCTTCGGCCCTCGTTTATTTGAAAAACTTGAAAATACCGTAGCGTCTAAAATGGCATTCGCAAATGATATTCGACTAGACAATCACACCTGAAAATGCTAGAGACGAAGGCGCGAGCCCATTCATTTACTACTAAAAAGAAGCGTTTTTTTTCGCATAATGGGGATTTCAATCAAATTAACACTCGCGCGGATATAGCGACCGTCGAATATGGCCATCTCGGCTAGCAAGATAGTTGTCACCACTGTAACTTTGAATGATATATTTCATCAATTTATATCGATGTATATACATGTATATTGCTTTCGTTAAGATAGGTATGGATGCGACGTGCATTAAGAGCCACACAAAACTAAAAAATGTCATAAAGATCATTTCCTAAACAGGGATGATTCTAGCGTGCGCCATGTGGGCCCTGGCGCTCAGTTTTCATATCTGACCTTAAGCAGTCACACAGTTAAATGTTCACGATTACATGGAGATCACTTATTAAAGAATGCCATTTAGATTTTCAGTTGCACTTTCGGCGCTTCTATTTCGGCCCTTATATTTCAGAATCTTAGCTCTTAACAGAACAATTGTGCACGAGTTACATTTTCAAGTAGCGAGATTTGCTTGAGTTGAAAAATCAGTCTAATGTGTTTGGCAAGCTAAAACAACTTATATAAAATCGATTAAAGTATACCAGCAATCACCTTAAATCGCGTGTTGTCGTCATACATCGTCTCCCCCGCTGCATTGCGTCGAGGCCGCCCCCTTCTTGGCCGAGCCGCGTCCACCGTCGAAAGCGTCGGTACTTTAATCGAATCACACTTCTTTGACCTCGAACCCCTTGCCTTGGACTTGGAATCAGGTGATTCTGAACTTAAGTCTTTTGACATCTTCCGTGAATCATTTGATTTTGACCTTGGACCACGAGAGTTTGGCCTTGAAAGCGTCTGCCTTGCACTCAAACCACGCGTCCTTGCACTCGAATCACTTGCGTTGGACTTGGAATCAGGTGATTTTGGCCTTAGAACATGTTTCTTTGACCTTGTCTTTCGTGACTTTGACTTCGAATCAGGTGACGGTGACGTTAAATCAATAACCATTGAATCAAGCGATTTTAACTTTGAACTACGGGACTTTGACCTTGGCCTAGTTGACTTTGGCCTTATCTCGGGTGACTCTGACCTTGAAACTGGTGATTTTGACCTTGAATCAAGCGATTGTGTCTTTGATGTGCGGGACTTTGACTTTGGTCCATGTGACTTTGACTTTGGCTCAGGTGTTGTGGACCTTATCTCCAGTGACTTTGACTTTGTATCAGCATACGTAGTCAAACCACGTGCCTGCGATCGCGTGCGTCTTTGCCATGAACTATCACTTTGGCGGCGGCGTTCTGTATCTGCAATGGGCAAGGTCCTTTCTTCGCTAGATATGTCACCAGGAGTTGTCAACCGGTCTATTTGTGCAGCTGTCTTTCGAGCCCGCGTCACAACTTTCTGTCTATAAAATGATGTTGGGATAAAGCGAGGTGAGTCAGTTGCCCTTTCAGCGGACGTGCTTTTATTGTTTCCAAGGGAGCTGCGTCTGGATGTGGTGGGCGTTTCGAGCCTGCTTTTGATTCCTGCTTTAGGTGCAGTTTCATTGGGCGATTTCGAGATAGTTTCGGTGAAAGATAATTTCTTTCGCGCTCGGGATTTAGTGGCGATGTCTTTCTGCGGCCTTGGCGTTTTGACTACTGGCACGGACTCACCCAAATCTTGTTGCGATGACCTCATAATTTCAGCAAACGTCTCCAGCGCATAGGCATTGAATGAATTGATGATTTTGCGCGCCTTAGGACGGCTTTGAGCCGGACGATCATATTCCAACTCATACACCCTTCGCAGCTCAGTTCTGACGCGCGAATCCAATTCATCAGCAAGTTCACCGGTTAAATCGTGTGCTGTTTGGGAACGATGGATCTGCTCAACTGCTGCCTTGACTCGCGGAGTAGGTCGCCTTGGAGATTTACACGGAGAACGCGATTCTCGTTTAGATGAAACAACCATTGCGGGTTCCTCTTTGTCTACTAGTTCAGTTTTGTTGGATTCATTCTTAGGTTCATTAGATAGTTCAATTGATGGTTTGTCCATCGTTGTTTTAAGCACTTTGTTGGGAGGTCGCATGGTTGAACAAGGCGCGGTCCAAAAGTCCAAAAGCCGCCGCGTCTTCTTGCGAGGCAAACTTGTTTCACACGGACTATCATCACACGAAACATTTGGTTTAATGGACGTGCCACCCGCTGTTGCCATGGACACAGTCGCAGCGGATGAATCCATGTCATTATTGGATTCTTTCTGGAATTCTTCAGATTCCATTTGTGTGCCCTTAATAACAGCGACTTCGCCATCTTGTGAAGACTGATCCTTGGTTAATAAGTCGCTGCTTTTTATCGGCGAATTCTTCCGTTTACGCTTCCGGTTGCTCGCCGCCTTAGCGAGACGGTCGCCCAGGACCACCGGTAGTAATTTCCTATTTGGTGTCATAGTGCTGTCACTTTCAGATTTTGTATCGGTTATGGCCGAGAGATGTAACGAGATAACGGCGTCGGCTGAATTCGGTTTGTCCACCTCGGAGCTTGTAACTTTGTTCTCATGTGACTGAGAGGCAACGGGAGTTGAAAACTCGACTCGGGCGATTTCTTGCTTAATATGCTCAAGTTCTTTTTCAATGTGATGGAGTGCCTGCCTAGGGCTTGTTAAGTCTATGATTGGCTCATCTTCAATTGGTTGTGTGTCACTCGACTCTTTTGATGGGCAAGGGACGGGTTGAATTGTGCTGTGTTTGGGTGACGGGGTTGCGTCTTGAACGGTGTTGGACACAATGAGCTCTGTTTGCGACATACCTGAATCATTTTGTGTCATATCGTTGTTATTGATATCCATTAAACCGCTTGATGCCAACCTTAGATTCGAATGAGCTTTCGATTTTCTTTCACATACAGCTGTCGTTTCCTTTTCTTTGCTAGAAGATGTTGTATCCGTAACGACTAAACGTCGAGCAAGGACATGGCGGGGCCCAGCGCTCGACATGCAGACGGCTTGATATACTGGCTCGTTATTATTGGCACCAATCATTTCACTTTCTTCTATTACTATCGGTTCAGACTCCGACGCTTCGACAGTTGCTTTTACAGTCTCATTGGTTTTGACAACAGTAGGTGCAGTTCCACCTTCGGCCCGACTGGTATCCATCATGGAATTAATCACATCACTTTCCTCGGTGTCGAGAACGAATGAATGAAAGGCGAACTCGCCACCGTAGATACCCATGTTCTGCTGGCTATCGTCAAGAGAGGTCGTTTGAGAGTCAATTCGCAGCCGCTTTTTATCTGTCTTCTTTTTACGCTTCTTTTTCTCAATTTCATGCAGAAGTAATTGACTATGTAGGTTGGCCGATTTATCAAGGTCACTCTTAATCATTGTAGTGTCTTTATCGACTTCCATAGCAGTTGTGGTAGCTTTGTTAAGATATTGTTGGACCTTATTCGTTTCTTTTTCTGCTTCCCTAACCAGGGGCGCGTCATTGTTTTGTTTTTCTCTGGATTTCGGTTGCGGTGACGTTGCTAAGGTGTCGCGATGGTTGCTAAGTGCATCTTGCAGATTGCGTCGCGTAGCAACCAGAATGTCCTCGTCAGTGTGGCCTGCTTTTTGAGGTGTTTTGAGTTCGATCATGGAAGAGTTCTGAAAAAAGTAAAAATACATTCTGTAAGTGAATGAAAATATAAACAAAATCAGCTTTTATCAGTCAATAAGTGTGAATTTAGCGGGAGGCGTAGGAATATTGTGGAGAAAAGATATTTCGTAATGAATCGAATTAGCAAGTGATTGAGATGAGAGTGTAAGCAAGGGGTGCACCTTTACCCAAAATCGACGGTCGTGCAAGCCTGAACGACACTCGCGCAGGCAGAATGACATGCGCGCACACTATTTTACTGTAAATATCACATAGTTAATGCGTGCGCCGAAGGCGCGAGCGCAATTGTTTTATACATTTAAAGATAAATGATTTTATATAGTGTGGGTTTATGTCATATTTAAATTGGCACTAGCGCGAGTGTTGTCTAAAACGACACTCATGCGGACGAAACGACGGTCGCATATGCCCTGTAAGCCTTAAGTTAATAAAGTTCGGCCAAAATGACTGAAGACGGCCAATTGCAATTCGGACCCTTTTCATTTCCACACCCAGGAGGTTTCAATCTACTCGGCCAATTGACCTCTCTTCGGGTAAATGCATGATTGAATCAGACGGCCTAGCAATGAGTAATCTAATAATGATGTTAAAGGATAAACAGCGCTGTGAAAAGTGTTACCTTTTCTTCGAGTTCGATTTCCATAATTTCCTCTGCGTCCTCTTTTCCTCCAAAAACGCGATTCTTCAACTTCTTTCGCGACAGATTCTCTTTGATTGGAGCCTGCAAAATATGATACATAGTTTGGAACCAACAATAGGAATAATAACCGAAGGGTTCTAATCGAAATGGTTATTGGCCCGAGGGGCGCGGGCATTACCTTTTCCTTTTCCTTTTATGAAATCATTATAAACTATAAAATCGTATACCTACTTAAATACCAGTAGGCATTATACAATTTTATTGTGTGTTGATTTCGACAATAATGATTGCAAAAGTATGCCATAAAAAATAAGTCAATATCGGAGCTAAGCATTTAAATCTATTATATGAGATCAATACCTTTAGGTTTATTTAAAACAAAATAAGATATACAGTTGCCTGCGATACACGTCAGGTCATACATGTATATTAAATCGTATTGCTATTTGTTTTGTGTCTGTTTTTTCTTAACTTTCTTTACCAAACCACCCACCTGTGACATGCGCTCGCCCTTGCTAAACGTAGAGGTGTCGATGAGGAACATCCCCGCTTCCTGCAAACAACTGTCTCCCTCTGCTGGCTGTTTTGTGGCGGCAGTCACTTCCAGATTCCGTCGTTTTTCTGTGCTTTCGGTCAACAACTAAAAACATAGTCGATTTAAAAATGCAATATATTCAACAAAGCTCATGATGAGTCCGTGCATTTGATCAAGTTAAAGGGTTCAAATCACAATATTTGCTGTATATGGTCAAAAGAGATTGAATATAGAAATTACATGAACCACTTTGGTCACGAACATATCATTGAAGTAGCCCACATGTAAATATTGCGGAACCCTACTAATAAACTACAGGAATCTATTATTTTCCTCTTTTTTTGGTTTTATCAATAGGTTCAAGTTCAATTATACAACAAATAATTGATCTTTAAGACACCCTTCATAATTATTATTTCAGGTTTTTGTACACAAAGATTTCGGACTTACATCGAGCAAACTGTCACACAGCTCCGATGTTTCAACTTCGCAAAATAAACATAGGCATCAGAGATGCAACCTCACAGCCTGGAGCAAAACATTCTTTATCACGAATATTTGTCGATTGAAAGAAGCAGGTCAAAAGAAATATCTTTCTTACAACGTCTTTTTGACAAACATCTTTTTGACATCTTTCTCACATCATTCTCACTACGTCTTTCTCACAACATCTTTCTCACAACGTCTTTCTCACAACGTCCTTTTCACAACGTATTTCTCGCTGAGTTTTCTCACACCGTTGCCCTTACATAATCATCCACACAACGTAGTCCTCACAACGATACAATATACGCGTAATCTTTCTGTGCTGTACAAATATCCCGCCATCTGGAATTTGTCTAAGTTCAAACCCTTGTAATTTCGACAATTTATCAAACTGAAACATCGACGTTGCACATTTGCAATATATATTCACTCGCTATGTGAATTTCAGAACCCTAGGACAGAGGCTTCATACCAAGGTGCCGCGGGTACTCTGTATGAATTTACCAAATTATCTCAAATTCGTCTAAGTTCAAACCCCCGTAATTTCAACAATTTTTGATCGATCAAACTGAAACCTCTACGTTGCACATTTGCAATATATATTCTTCTATTGTGTGAAGTTTCAAAACCCTAGGACAAAGGCTTCATACCAAAATGCCGCGGACAAACAACTGCATCTCAAATGTTAACAACAGACGGACGGACGGACGGACAGACGGACGGACAGACGGAATGGGGGATAGCAATAGCCCTCAGCCAAATTGGTTCAATGGGAGCTAAAAATCGTGTATCCACCATGAAACATCCTAGCATTCATACACAAATCCCTCTAAAAGAGAAACTCACATCTAGCAAACTGTCACACACTTCCTGTGATGCCTCGTTGACAACGAACTGTGTGATGGCGACGCCCTTGAATCGCTTGGTAACCGGTAGTTGCTTCATAATGTCGGCGTTGCGACCCTCGATCCAGGAGAGCAGGCCCGATGGGGCGGCGATCGAGCGGCATGCCTTAAAATAAGGGGGTTCAGGATTTTATTGAAAGCAACTAGTTGTTAAAGCATTCAATGAGAGGATGTAAACCAGTTTAATTTTGTAAGCCAATACCTTTAAAAGTTTGCCAACAAATAGGCAAACAATGTGTCTATAATTTATAAGTCCGTGACTCTAAATGACGTAAAACATAAGATTATAGTAACTCCGCACTGTCCTAATTTATTGAAGAAATCCAGGAGGTTAAGTCCAAAGATAAACACAAACGAAATAAATATTATCATTGAGCATATTCTCATTCAAATAACACATAGCAGTTGATAAACTCATTGGTGATCAAAGCCATACCTGAACCAAGTGATCGGCCTTATTCGTAAACACTCTCCGCAGCAGCGCCACCGTCAGCACGTGTTTCATGTATTGCGCATGATCAGTTACTGTATGGCCCGAAAGCGCTTTCCTACATATGATAAAAAAAATGGGAATACGTCACGAGATTATATATTGAGGGAAACCCGAGGGGGGTGTTCAGATTTGTCTGACATAGTGTTATAATTCCCTTAAATATACATGCATAATCGAGTGGCGTGTTTGCTTTATTACATATATTCCATAAAGTATAATAATTTAAAATACATTTATGTCGCGTACCAGAAGCAGCAAGCCTATTAAGTTCAGTCGATCAGAGCGTTGGATAAGCATGTTTTTGGCGTCATTGCTACTTAACAATGTTTGTTTACCTTTTTTATATGAATAACTCATTCAATATAGGTCAAAAACATCTACAATTTGAAACATGACAATTTTTTTTCTATATTTTGTAGTCTTTTATCAAAGTTTTACATGTTTCACAATACATGTATATATGCTACTGCATGACTCAAAAGCGCTTTCCTGTAAATGATAAATAAGATATATAAATTCGAAAGCGATTCAAACAGTCTACAAATTTGCAAAAAAAAATGAAACTTTCCCCTCGAAGTTATAAAATTCAAACCAACCGTGCAAGAGGCATCACCACAGCACCATCCTGACTCTTCAATTGCGTCAGCTGCAGCAGCATGTCCATGGCATAGTGCAGCTGGTCGCCGAGCAGCTGGATCGCCACAATGCATAGATGACGCCCCATTTGCTTGGTCGCGCCGCTGAGCCTAGGGATAAGGGATTGAAATAACGAGTTAAAGAAACGGGTGATATTGTAACAAAACGATCCAAACTATATCGTACAGTTAAGAAACTTATATAGGATTCAGGAGAGCTATCTCGTAATAATGTGATCCGAAAAGGATAAAATATACTAAATATGTGCTTCTCGTCTATTAAGGTATGTAAAGAAATTTCCTTATACACACACACATAGATCTGATATCGCAGAGAATAATAACAACCACTGTTTTTTTTGCTCGGATCGGAAGCATTTTCCAAAATTTGTGTTTTGATTAACCCTTGTATTTTCAAAAGGTTTTTTCTTCTTCCTCGTTAAATGTTAGTGGAACTTTATCTTTACCTGGCGGACACGATGCACTGGTCGCCGTACGAAGCCAAAATGGCCGCCATGAGGTCGCCGTAGCTCCGACTTCCGATGACGTCATCCTTGAATAAGCGAAAAAAAGTTATGAAATTGGCGATGCGAATGACGTCCTTTTCAACATGACTCCAAGTACAGGTGATAAAAATAAAATGAGGTCGAGTTAACATAGTGTGTTAATGAACGTAAACATGTAAATCTCCTATGGTATGCGTCGAGAGGTTTGAGTAGCATTTGCCATGGATCAGTCAACCCTTTAAGAGAGGTGTCAACTTGCTTTTCGCCGTGCTTTATTGTTCAGCTATTTTGATGGGTATTTCTTATAGGCAATTATCCAGATTAGCTTAGATATACTGTGTTAGGATTCTAAGATGCCACAATCGTCTCGAAATATTTGTAAATAGATAGAAACTTTTGTCGCCAAAAGTTTGCAAATCTTTGCAAACTTTTGCCAATATTTGGAAACTCTCGAAACATTTGGATCACACAATGACAACCAAAAAATGCATCGATAACACAGCTTTGTGGTTCAAAACTCGCTACTAAGCGTTTAATCCGCCAAGAGGGTTCGAGATGCATTGCTCCGGATAATGGTCAACATCAGTGGAAGGGGAGAGGTGCGAAAACACACCATATTTTGTTTCATCCTCACGCATTAAAAATTATTGCAATATAAGTAATTGCAATATAAGTAATGGAAAATAGAATAAAAATATCTAAGGCTCTTCATTTTATTGCTGAAAATTAAAATGAATGATATAAGAAAAGTTACCTCATTCTCATCGCTAGGCTAAAGACTCTGAGTAAACAAAAGCCCTCCATCAATGCAAATAAGTAAACAAGGCAGGCCAGATTGCTATGCAATTTTTTAGTTTCTAAATATTTGCAAATGTTTGCAAATATTTCCAGCTCATTTCGGAGACGATTGTAGCATCTTAGAATCCTGGCACAGTATATTTCAAACTTGACAATAGTGTGCCGCAATATACCCGTTGCTGCGTGTGGCAGGCGTAAGAGGAATAAAAGTAGTTCGCTGCAGCCAGTGTATCCTCGCGCAGTTGTTCGATGGCCGAAGCACTGCCTTTGAGTGTTTGTTCCGTGACAGTACTAAGTTCCCTGTGCAAGGGATATTCAAAGTGTTATTGACCTCAACAGCTCATTTGTGATGTTGTGTTTATGTTCATAGATGCAATACGACTATCACTGAAAAACTAAAATCACTATGAATAATTTTATAGTACAAACTAGTCTCAAAATTTAGTATAAATACGTAAGTCTTATCAATCCATATCTCATCAAGACACACATACTTACTTTGCATAGTAATACATGACCTCCTTGAGCGCGCATTCGGAATAGGTCGAGGTTGCCATGTGAACGCGATACAGCAGTTGACAACGGTCATGAAGCGACATCTGTTGCCACGGACGCCATACCTGTTTGGTCACGTGATAACAGATATATAGGGATGCAATGCTTGGCAACGAAATGTAATAGAGTGTTTGGTTTAGGACAACTTTTAAACATAAACCATTCTCTTCACTATTCACAAATTTTAAAATATGTATGTTGGAAGAGCTACACAAATAAAGACGCTATAATGTATTAATAGTAACAGTTTTGTAATTGATGAAGACAGACATACCTTTAACTCTTCAACACGCTTGTCAAGCTGAAACTGAGAGTCGGTGTTCATACATGCCTTTAGGAACGTGCAACCTGTTAGAGGAAAATAAAATATTCATATGTTTGAGAACTAGACCAGAGTAAGGCATGATCCCCCGTGTAGCAAACAACTCTTTCAGGTTTATAAATTTAAGTATCATCCGATTTCCAACTGACATATGAGATATCTTTCGTGGAATGTCAAATTCATAAAGTTCAGAGCCCCGTAATTTCAACATTTTTGGTCGATCAAACTGAAATCTCGACGTTGCACATCTACAATATCTATTCATTCACTTTGTGAAGTGTCAGAACGCTAGGACAAGGGCTTCATACAAAAGTGCAACGTACAAAGTGTGATACAAATATCCAAAAATATTCCAAATCCATGCAAGTTAAGACCCCCGTAATTTCGACATTTTTCGGTCAAAATGAAACCTCAACGTTGCACACCTCCTAAATTGGGTTTCTTTTGATACCAAATTGGACTTGAATGGGTCCAGTGGTTTAGGAGATCTAGCGCGTACAAACTCATGCCTAAGTACCAAAATGTGGAAATTTTCTAAGTTTTGGAAAATATTGAAATTTTGTCCAATTCCAAAATCATCCCCCCTTGCACACCTCCTATGTTGGTTGTCTTTTGATGCCAAATCATAATCGCGTCGACCCAGTCCAGTGGTTTAGGAGATACATGTATTCAGGGTGCGTACAGCATTTTCATGGGGATTTCCAGGACTTTCCAGGACTTTTTGGGATCGATTTCCAGGACTTTTCCAGGACTTTCCAAGACTTTTATCATAAATTCCTAAGTTGATATGGTCGAATTTTAATGGTTTATGAAGATCCTTTCTTCTTTTATAATGCATGTTTGTAATAGCTTAATTTCATTTAGAGAGAAAGCGAGCTCCGGACGCGCAAGATAAAATTTTACCATAAAGCTAAAGAAATACCCTCGATTTCAGTTGGATCTAGTGTTCGCGCAGAAGCCAAAATTCACATTTGCCGTTCGGACCATTAAGCTCAAACATTTACTGACCCAGCCGAAAACATACTTACCCGGTGTTTAAGATATGACCTTAACCTAAATTCAACGGCCTCAAGGTCGACCATCGCCTGAAATGTCACACGCGCTGTCCAAATTGAACTCGCTCACGAATAATTTTGATAATGAATGTTTACCCATCGAGGTGAGCGCCGAAGGTGCAAACAGATATTTTAAAGTAATCGTTAGGAAATATATTCAATGAGTATGCAGTGTGCGAAATAAGCGGTGGCCCGGTGGCCAATGGCTCCCTAAAACCCCGTCGGGCCACCGGGTTTCAAAATCCGGTGGCCAAGTGGCCACCGGCAATTTTTTAGCACCATTTATATATCATTAATATACAATATATCATAATATAATATAAAGCCATTATTGGTATAGCGAATGACTTGGTCTTTAGCTATGATGAAAATATGAACAGAAGACAACTATAGCTTTTGATAAGAATCGTTATTGTTTTTCCTTGAAAACAATTTTTACGTAGGCCTACTTGAGAATGTTTGATAAATACATCAGGGTTTTACCTTAACCGAAATCTGATGGTCGCGCTCGGGCGACTAACTCCAAAAAGTTAGTCGCCCGACCGAAAAGTTAGTCGCCCGGATTTTTTAAGTCATGATGCACGTAAATAATACTTAGTTAGATCATTATATAACCAAATCAATACACCCCCCTTGTCTATAATAAAATCGTTGATTTGGTTGAATTATGATTTGAGATAAAAGATTTAAGAACGCGAGCGCCGACGGCGCGAGCGAAATGTGTTCATTGACTATATCACGACGTCTATTCATAGTATGTTCAATTGGTAAAGCCATCCTAATAGAAGCCAAAACAAAATCAAATTTAGCGAAAAAAAGTAATAAATAACAGGACGCCATTATATTAATCGGTTCAAGCTTTCAAATACAAAATGTTTTCATAGTTACCCAATAATTTCCTATGTACGTAAACAATCAAAGACGAAATTTCGAACTTAATACTTATAAGAGATACTTACTGTCGACGGATGTTAATGTATATAATGTGTATGATTTATCATTAAAGTCGACATTTTAATTCATACGCCGAAGGCGCAAGCGAAATTTTTGTTTATAAGAAAATAGACACGTTTTCTGCATAAAATGATAAATAACAATCGACTGAACCCGGAAAAATATACGAAACCTAAAAAGTTAGTCGCGCGTCGGGCGACTAACTCTAAAAAGTTAGTCGCCCGACTCAAAAGTTAGTCGCATACGCGACCGTGCGACCGCCAAGGTAAACCCCTGATACATCGTCCTTTATTTGGATTTTTTTTTTGGACGATCTTTTTTCACAGTGGCCGTTCCTTTGCATTACAAATGGGTGCACCTAAGCGGTCAAGTATACCAACGTTCATTTGGCTGCACGAGTGTCGATTCAGATAACACTCGCGCTTGTGCGAAATTTTTCCTTTGACCGATTAAATGTTGAAATACCCAATGGATGACAGTTCATAAGAAGCTTCCGCAAAAAAATTGGCGCTCGCACAAGATATTAAGCAAAAATATTAAATAAAAATATTAAGCAAATAATAAAACTTCATATACGCATGTCGTTTCGGCAGTACGAGTACTGTTTCGAGAGTGCCAGTGTCGTTGCATCAGCGCAAATGTGTGGTTTGAGATGACTATTTTGGGCACAAGATTGGCCCTGATTACATCTTTATGATTATGAAAAACGATCTGGGCCACCGGGTTCTCGGTCGGGCCACCGGCTTTTGGAGACCCGGTGGCCCAATGGCTACCGGCTTCCAAATCCTTAATTCGCACACTGAGTATGTGTTATGCAAAATCTACAATCGGTTCGAGGGTTTTCAGATTGAGTGACCACTACTGCGATTAATGACCTGGACAATCGACCCTCGTGATAAAAACATCACCAGTAATATTACCTAAAACGGAGGATTATAATGATAACTTATACTAAACGTTATGATTAAAATATGCGAGTGCCGGAGGCGCGAGAGAAAACTTAAAGATTCATGTAGTGAAATTATGAATCATAAGTTTTTTTGCTAGCCTGCCGTGCCAGTAACTTCAAAATGGTACTGGTACGACGAAAAATTTACCGGCCACGGGTCAACGTTAACCGGGAACACTTGACTTGAAATACTTAAACTGATAAGCTTTTTTTCGGGATAGTCACAAATCGCCCAGGGCAAAGTCGCCAATTGTTCAAAATTAAAGTCGCGAATAAACTGAAAAGTCGCGAATCGTCCATGGCGCAAATTTGTCAAGTTGTGAAATGCCCAGACACTTTCATCGACAATGCCGATATTTTAAGTTTGAATGAAGTTATTTATCATCTCTTAAAATTTATAAATGTAATAGGTGATGTTTGCAAAGGGTATTTCAAGGTTCCTGCCTTTTTTTTTTGGTTTCTTAGCCTCGGCTTGGGTTTCGGGTCAGGAATAGTATTGGCTTCGGGTGTTAAATGATTTAATGCTTTCTTTTCGTCTTTTGTACATGACATCAGGGGTGAAAATAATTCAATTTTCACACTCGCCAGCGAGCGAGTCAAATTTCACACTCGCCAGCGAAGATTTACACTCGCCAGGAGGTGAAAATATGCAATGGCGAGTGTTCTTTCCACCCCTGTGACATGAAATTATTTGTCTATAATATTGAGAAATCATACTTTATAGGATGCGGTTATGCCATAATGTGACATTAAATGCCGCACAGAAAACAAATTAAAATTGGATCACATTTTATATACATGTACCATTATCACAAACACTTACAGCATTGCATTTGTGCCTCGGAAGTAAGCTGTGCAAACACTTCAGCGTCAATCTCCTTCACATTCGTATACATGCTATACACAGGGGGCTGAAGGGGTCGCTTGGTGTGGGAGACATGTCGCATCTTCTCCCCATTTGACACCGACTCTGCAGTATCATTTTGCACCGGTTCAGTGTCCGTTGCCTCTGTCTTTCGAGTTGTATGCTCGGCCTTTCGGGCAGCGAGAATTTGCCTGCATTAAAACATGTTTCATGGTGGTGCTTCAAAGAAATACCATTTTGTTCATTTAAAAAAAACAACCAGCCTATGCAAAACATTCTTTATCACGAATATTTGTTCAGTAAGAGAAACAGGTCAAAAGAAATATCTTTCTCACAACGAATTAATTGCAACGTCTTTCTCACAACGCAAGCACGACCGTCATCGAAAACGACGCTCGCGCGTGATATTCAATTTAAAGATAATACATTAAATACGAGCGCAATTTTAATGGGGAATTTGAAAAATAAATGCTTTTTGCACAGTGCGGATTTGGAAACATTGACATTCGCACTAGCGCGAGTGTCGTCTCGAACGACACTAGCGCGGGCAAAACGACGGTCGCAAATGCGACCGTTCGACCGCTAAGGTGCACCCCTGTAAATGTATATGAGACCCTAAGGAAATCATGTTAGGAAAACTTCGGGTCGGATTTCGGGTCGGGTATTGACTTCGGGTGTTGTGGTAGCGAAATTCCCGACCCGACACAGCGCTTATGTAAAACCAATATATATCACTTAAACAAGGAAGTATTTGTAAAACACAAACATAGGCATCAGAGGTGCAAAGCCCCCAGGCTATGCAAAACATTCTTTATCACGAATATTTGTCAATAAAAAGAAGACGGTATAAAGAAATATCTTTCTCACAACGACTTTCTTACAACGTATTTCTCACAACGTCTTTCTCACAATATCCTCCTTACAACGTCTTTCTCACAACATCTTCCCACAACGTCTTTCTCACAGCGTTCCCCCCTAACATATTCGTCCACATACGTAGTCTTCACAACGTCACAATATACTTGTAATCTTTCTGCGCTGTACAAATGTCCCAAAATATCTGTTTAAATTCAAACCCGGTAATTTCTACAATTTTTGGTCGATCAAACTGAAACCTCGACGTTGCACATCAGCAATATATATTCTTACCCTGTGTGAAGTTTCAGAACCCTAGGACAGAGGCTTCATACCAAAGTGTCGCGGACAAAGTGGTGTATAAATATCCCAAAATATCTCAAATTCGTCTAAGTTCGAACCCCCGTAATTTCGACAACTTTTGGTCGATCAAACTGAAATTTTGACGTTGCACATTTGCAATATATATTCTTACCCTGTGTCAAGTTTCAGAACCCTAGGATAGAGGCTTCATACCAAAGTGCCGCGGACAAAGTGGTGTATAAATATCCCAAAATATCTAAAATTCGTCTAAGTTCAAACCCCCGTAATTTCGACAATTTTTGGTCGATCAAACTGAAACCTCGACGTTGCACATTTGCTATATATATTCTTACCCTGTGTGAAGTTTCAGAACCCTTGGACAAAGGCTTCTCAAGAAATGCCGCGGACAAACTATTGTATCTCAAATGTTAACAGACGGACAGACGGAATGGGGGATAGCAATAGCTCTCAGCCAAATTGGTTGGCTGGGGGCTAAAAATGAAAAAAAATCAACACAAATTTCATTTGAAGCTATAACCAGGTCTCTATGGCCTTCCATTCAAAAGATCAAGCCCGTACAAGCTCATGTTTCAAAAACTACTGTTTTAGGGCATTTTCCAATTTCGGCCAACTTCTGATGGCTGATTTTTTGTCGGAATGGTCAAAAGGCACACCTACACACTGAGACATTTCATTTGGGCCTATAACACAGTCTCTATGACCTTTCATTCAAAAGTCCTAGCCCGTATAAGAAAGCGATGGCAGACGGACAGACAGACGGACGGATGGACAGACATCCCAACTCTATATGCACCCAACTTTGGGGTTGGGGCCTTACTAAAGACCAGTGCTTACATTATAGCGTATAGACATTTTAATGCGGTGTGTTGTATTGCATTATTTCAATATAACATACACAAATCATGAAAACAATAATACATACTCGAGTGATGCATCTTCAGTTTCCTTCAAGTGTTGCTGTAGACGCTTATTTTTTACTGACAAGATGGCCTTTTTATATAGTTTCTTTATTTTGCCTCTCTTTAAGCCTCTTAAGCCTGGAACTACAAAACAAATATTTCATGAAATACATGTTTCACAAGACACAATATTAAATTGCAATGCACTGGGAGGATGTATCTTAGTGAAAACTCATCATGCATTATGATCACATCTTATAAACATTTTGTAGCAATTTTTGGTAACATTATACAGTAGACCCCGCTTATCTCGAACAGGTCGGGACTTTTGAAATTTGTTCGAGATAACCGAAGTTCGAGATAACCGAGGGTCTCGAATTCGAGCATAAAATTCTAACTTCAAATGTCTGATATAATATGATGCATGTTATGCATGATTTTAAAGGTTTAAATTTAGAATGCTTACGTTTACTTAACAACTTAACACAGTTTTTGGTTTATTTAAATGCAAAAAGGAAATAATTTTAATATTTCATAACTATGTCACCTGCCTACTCCTGATAAAAAAAAACAGATTCTACCAAAGTCAACATATTTATTTATTCATCCCTTGTATAAGATTGATTAATTGGGATTAATGATGCAACGCATTGGTATAAATGCTGATTGCTTTGTATTAAAGCCACAAAGGCATGTTGGGTGCTTTAAGGAGGGGGATCGGGAATCTTTAATTCCTTTATGTGTCTTTTCTCAATGTATGTACGGGAACGTTAACAAGGGGCATCTAAATCCTACTTTGGTGTGGCATGAAAACACACCCTTTAAATACACTAAATTAAGCTTCAAAGTAAAGTTTAATAAATATTGAAATGTGCTCATATCAGCCGGAGTTAATGAACGCTGCACTATGAACGCTAATCAATTATCATAAGAAGCATGAAAATACTTACTTTCCTTTGATATTTTGTGATGTTTCACACATACATACTGAATGGAATAAGTGGGTTTAAAGGCAAAATTGGGATACTTGTTGGGTCTAAATGAGTTCGAGATAAAAATAATTCGAGATAAGCGAGGGTTATAAGACTTATATAAGTAAAATTCGTCGGGACCAGGAGAATTGTTCGAGATAAGCGGGGGTTCGAGATATCCGAGTTCGAGATAAGTGGGGTCTTGTATTTACAAACTGATTGAAATCTGATGAGAGAATAAGAAAATAAACATTTGCATCATTTGAAAATGTACACTGAGGCGTGAGATTTCTTTCAGACCTGCATACGTCACGCCATAGTTACGTCCCATACAAATCGGGATGAAAGCAATGTGATTGGTCGAGGAATTTTACTTCCCAGATAAAATCCCCTAAGATTGAAAACTAAAGCTCGCGATTTGTTTTCTAGCTACAAGAAAAGAGGAACACCTTATTTGATCGTGAAGTGCCCTTCCCAAGAATAATCCTATAATATCATTATGGTTATAATGTTTTAACATGGACATGGGTCGCACATTTATCACGAAATCATTATTTCTTAATAAGGCAGAACGGGTTTTGAAGCTGTGAATGTATGTATATGTCAATATGTCAAGGGACACGACCTTGACATGGATCAGCATTAGGGATGAGTCGGGGCCCTGAAATCCTGGAGCCCCGTCATTGGCCCCTGGATTTTCCAAATAGCCTTCCGGAGGGCCACCGGATTTTGGTTTAGGCCCGAGGTTTTTAAGAGCGGGGAGCCAAAGGACCCCCGTGAAAAAAAATCGAGTTTCGAGCTCTGTCCGTCTATGAAACTTCAGCCTCGGGGCGAAATTTGACGCCGGGGCCCCGTGGTCCTTTACTTTCAACAACACAAACGATCCTTAGTTTTATCAAAATAATGTAATATTAAACAAAAAATAAATTAATAATTCACATTTGACCGATTTATACATCCATTTATGCAGCGAAATGGGATATCTGTTATCACAATTCAGATCTTGCAAAGAAATCTTTTTATTTAAAACATACTTTATGTCAAGGTTCGGTGTAACATAACTATACGGGAGTCACCGGGGCCCAGCGACGGGGCGGGGTTTGAGTCACAAGGTCTCGGGACCGAAAATTTGGCCCCTATCCATCCCTAGTAAGCATACAGAGTCTCTTAAGGAATCTCTAGAATCTAGACTGTATCAACCGCTTTAAAAATTTGAAATTTAAATTATCGTTCGCTTTTTAATTAGTGCTTGAAATGAACCCGGTGGCCAATATCGATTTTTTTCATGAATGGTAAAAATGAAATCAAGGGTACACTTTTACCCTAAATCGTCCCCTTAAGCCACACTCGTGCTGGTGAAACAACGCCGCACTGCCAAAACGACATTTGCATAAAAAAGTTAAGTTATTTTACAATATCCTATGCGAGTGCCGAAGGCGCGAGCGCAAATTTTTTCGGATGCTTCTCATGGATTGCTTTCTATCGAGTATTGAAATAGCTAAACATAGGCATAAGAGATGCAAAGCCCCCAGCCTATGCAAAACATTGTTTATCACGAGTAATTTTCGATTAAAAGAAGCAGGTCAAAAGAACTATCTTTCTCACAACGTCTTTCTCTCAACGCCTTTCTCACACCGTTCACACCACACAGAGGCTTCATACCAAAGTGACGCGGACAAAGAGCTGTATAATTATTCTTAAATATCTCAAATTCGTCTAAGTTCAGACCCCCGTAATTTCGACAATTTTTGTCCATCAAACTGAAACCTGAACGTTGCACATCTGCAATATATATTCTTTCACTGTGTGATGTTTCAGAACCCTAGGACAAAGGCTTCATAACAAAATGCCGCGAACAAACTACTGCACCTCAAATGTTAACAGACGTACAGATGGATGGACGGACGGACAGACGGACGGAATGGGGGATAGCAATAGCCCTCAGCCAAATTGGTTGGCTGGGGGCTAAAAATTACATTCGCACAAGCGCGAGTGTAATCTGAAACGACACTAGCACGACCAAAGGGTCGTTGGAATGCTTGACCGCTTAGGTGCAGCTTTATGTAATGCAAAGAAACAAGCAGTGTTAACAAATATTTCATCAAAAACAAAAAAAACGAGGAAAATATTTATATTTTAAATTCTCAAGTATCAATTAATTTCCAAGAAAGCAAAAAATATGCTTATCAAAAGCTAGATTTCTCTTCTGTTCCTTTTTTCTTAAAACCCTTTTTCATCATATCTGAAAGCATGTCACACTCTATACCAAAAATGGCTTTATATTGTATTCTGATATATTGTGTGATAATTATTTATAATTTGTGCTGAAAATTGGCGGTGGCCATTTTGGCCACCGGATTTTGAGACCCGGTGGCCAGACGGCATTTTAGGGAGCCATTGGCCACCGCTTATTTCGCACACTGTATTTGGAACATTTCACAAACAAATTTCATATTTTGTTTACATCTACCTAAAGTTATGTTGTTCCTCTCTTTGATTATGTATTTAATATGCTTACATGATCATTTAACAACATTTGACTTTAATTTCAAATTTCTTAAGTTTAAGTGTGCAGCTAAGTAAACGCAAAATAAACAAAGCATACATCAAAAACTTGTTTCTTTCTTTAAAACGGCACATGCATGAACTAGTCATCAATTCATAATTTATATTGATAAATTGTATTTTTTACAATATGTATATGACTCAGGGTGACCACGCTTTTTGCATTTCCGTTTTTCAGGTTTTTTCAGGTTTTTGCAGGTTTTCTTTTCAGGTAAATTTTCATGACTTTTTCGGGTATATTATAGGCCATTAGCCCGGAAATTTACGTTCAATAAGGCATATTTATCGTACAAATGCAAACAAAGCGCTATTATCAATTATCATTTATGATTTCTATATGATTTTACATCATTTGTTATTAGTTTCACTGAGTCGAGCGCCGAAGGCGTGAGCGAAAATTAAAAGTTAATATTGAGGTAAACAAGGAAGTATTTGTGAAACACGAAAAGGCCCCAACCGCCCCCCGATTCCAAGGGGTATTTACTTTCTCGTATATGCCCATGTTTCGAAAAACCGCTGTTTTTAGACATTTTGGTCAATTTCAGCCATTTCAAGTGGCCGAACCTGGCCGAAACTGTCAAAAGGCACATCTACAGGCCAAGACCTTTCATATGAGCATATTCCCAGATCTATACGACCATCCG
>LQRL01007718.1:0-62260 GCA_001703475.1 Hydroides elegans
TATATAGTACACATGCATATTACTTACTATTCTGTATATAATTATTAACCATTAACGATTATTAATATATTCTCTATACTCTCTATATATCTATATATAGTTTTTTTTTAAATAATAGGGGGGGGGTTATTTTTCAAAATAATTAAAGGGAGGGGGAGGGGTTTGTTTTCATTCCGGCCTTTCCCCCTTACTTACCCGTTAGTCCTTCGAGATAAGATCATTTATAACAATACTTAGCATTTAATAGAATTAAACGCTGATATTAGACGAGATTCCAAAATGAAGTTTATCTATCAAACTTTGACCTCTAGACTTTCTTGATGCAAATTTATACGGGAAATCGTATTACTTAACATATATTTTGATAAGTCAGTGTAGATATCGTCAATAAATTATTATGTTTTGAAATCATATCCTAACAATAAAACACCGTATGATGCTCATTCTTTAACTATAGAAATTCTCCCCGTACATTTAAATTTAATTTAGAGGAAGAAATTGAATCGTCGGGACACGCCTCATCTGATTCGTCAAAATCCTCTTCTTCTGATTCGTCGTCGAAAAGTGATTGACAGCTGTGATTGACGTACGCCACGCCCAGCTCAAATGACTCCGTAACAAATAAGGACTGTTGATTGGATTTTAATTTGGTACATTTGCCTTAGTCGGCTGCTGCTGTTTATAACCGTTTTATACAATTAAGAAATAATTTGAATGTGCTCATCATTTGTTGTATTATTCCTTCTTTTCTTATGGATAAAACATATCAAAATAACAATAACGATATCAAACTAGATAAATGATGTGCTCCTAAAAAGCACAATTATCTGCAATCTTTTTTTTATATCCTATATTTGAATATTATGTTTCTCAAAATTATTTTTTTCTCGATTACTAATGGAATAAGATCCCATTTAATGTTAAATATTTGATATGATCTAGAAAAAGGTCAATATGTAGGCAGAATATACATAGCTACTTTGTTATCGCTTTATAAGATAGTTGAGTCGCATTATAGATTTCATATTCATGTATAATTAAAACATGAAGCAGAGAGCCAATAAAGTTACAATAGTTGGCTTCAACGCTAAGTGAGGTACTGGACACCACGAGTATCGATTATTTGTCACAGTGCTTTTATAGAAATTCTTTTATATAGCGAGCCTTGATCGATGACGTCAATGACGTGTGCAGTATAAATGCGACACACCTTAAAATTAGCCAATTAGGGGACAGGGATTCCAGTCAGTGGTTTCAGCAGGGCGAAGAAAATGACATTATGATTTTAGGGGTGGATGTCTTAAAAATTAAATATCTTCTATACCATTTATCAAATCGTTATCATAATATCCTTTGCACCATATTGGATAGCTATTGTATATTAATGTTTATATATAACTCGTGTTATGATTTCTAATGTATATTAAATCGATTCACGGGAACAAATTTAATTTTATCGAGTGATTTCAATATCTGCATATTTTCGTAAACGAAAAGATTGCAGATAATAAAATCATAAAAAAAATCCGAATTAAATGAAATATGTTTCAGTAAAGCGATTTGGTGATACCTATATTAAAATTTAATAAAAAGGTTGCGCTATAAAAAATAAAACCAATCTAAGAATGAGCAACGAAGACCTACAAAAATTTCACCAAAATGCGTTAAAACTTTACTCCCTCACAACAAAGCTCTTGCATCATATAACATCATACATATGTAATTACCTTCATGGATAGTTTATTTATTGTTTATTTAGAAAAACGCATTTTTGTTTATTAATAAATGAAATCAGTCATAGTTCCAATGTAACAAATCATTAAAAATACGAATAAATGTATGTTTTTATGAATTCTCATATATTTCATAAAACATATGACAATGTGCCTCATTATTTCATTTATAATCGATCGTCAATGTGCACGGTTTCCATACGTGAACATAAGGCAGGATTTAACTGAGCTTCCATTTGCTAATTCTTAAAAATATACACTGCAAGAAACAAAAACAACTATTGGTAACGAATTCTATAAACATATAATTGTGAATTTACGATAAAGGAAGACCTATCCATAACGGAATATGACGCATAAAACATTACTGATTATATCAAAATGCAACTACTAAAATCACATTATGCCAAATTTATGAAAAAAAATCGTAACGACCCCTTCGTTTTCTGGAAAAAGATATCAAAATATTGTCTGCAAGATAAAGCAATTTAGTCCTGTATCAAGATGCGTGCTAGTCTAATGGAAAAGATTGCATTTGCATATAATATCTCCTTCGTATGATAAGGAAATTATTTCTTAATTTGCATAATGTTGGTGCTCTTGAAATGCAAATGAGAAGATATATTGAAGTATAAAAATGAATTTCAGAACAAGAGGACAACAGACCATCATAAACAACTGAACATAACCAAACGTAAGTTACCCTTTTAATATAAAAAAATGACTATACATACAGAAAACATGTAAATACCTTGTAGCAACTACGTTTATTGTTAAGTATCCTTATTACCTTATTAATTTCAATACACTGATTCTCAATTCCAGATGAAGTCTTCTCTGGTTATCTGTGTCTTTGCTGGGTGTCTCGCATTAGTGTTTTCCAATCCAGGTTTGTAAATTATGTTTATGTAGGACATTCAAGTCCAGGATGGGAGAATGTTCACGGGGGTTCACGATGTTCAAAAAATATTTAGTGATTTTTACGTTAAGTTATATAATTGATTCACATATCAGACATCGTATAAGGGCGTTCACAATGTTCACCATCCATTTAGGTGTTTTTTTCGATACATGTATCCGATGAATAATACTTTTTTCATATTTTTGAAAAGTGATTTATTTGTTATAATTATTATCTGCGATCTTTTCGTTTACGAAAATTTCGCAGTTATTAAAATCAGTCGAGTTTTTTTTTAAAAAAGCCATGTCCGACACTTTTCTATATGTTATAGGACAAACTTGACAAAATAATATGTTTCAAAGCAATAAATAGAATATAGATATGGAGCATAGATGGTTTTGATGGGCCTTTGTTATATGATTGTCGAGATATTTAGCATTTATGAAACATAATTTTGTCGAAACCATCATTATTTTGTGCCTCGCTGAAAACCTTTGAGACTCATTCGGGCCTCTTATTGGCCACTCAAGCCAAAGCCCATTAAAATGGACCAATGACAAGTCGCGCTCATTTATTGACAGTAGTTAATTGATGAGTGACAGCGACTTTTCATAGAGAAAGTTACGTTATCGAGTAAAGGCAGTTGTGCAAGAGAGGAGGCTGCTATTAAAGGCGCGCTACTGCATAATCAATAATCACTTTCTGCTCGCAGTCATACAGTCAGCATACCTTACATTTGTAACTCTACACCTTTATATCGAGGGCACTCGACTATTTATTCGGGAAAATGTTTATTCTTGCAGCAGCTTTTCCTTGCTTGTAACTTTTTCAGAATAGAACAAATATTTTTTTTCCAAACGATTGGTTTACTCTTAGAGTTATATTTGTGAATATATCAACCAAGGCGGATATATATAAATGTAGTGTCTGTAAACGAATCTGTGAGAGAATAATTTAATTAACATTAGATTTCTTGACATCTTTTTTTCTGGTAGGAGATTGCCTATTTGCTTGCAGTAGTTTTTCTTGGTTTCGTGCTTACAACTTCAGAATAAACATTTTGATGCAAATCAGCGTATTAAGCTTATTTCAAAGATATTTCATCATCTTTTGTGATACAATAAATAGATTTAAATCAATCTTTAAAAATAAATCGCTGAGTCCCTCTCTTATATTAATGTTTGAAAATGAAACGACAATAATTCTGGCATATCAAGGTAAAACATCGTAACTACCTATTCGTCAAAATGGAGTTAAGGGCATATATATATACTTAGGACATTATTCCCCATGTATTTAGTCTAAAATGAGCGGCTTATATGCCCGTATAAGCATAAATTTCAATATTTATATGTGAATTGACACACAAAGAAGATCGCAGATATGCACCCTATGATTGCCCTTCTAGTTTTTATTATAATTTATTTTCAACATATAAAACACAATAAATATCCTTTTGTTAGTAAACTTGGTGACTGTTTTATGGGTTTCTTTGATTCCGTGAACATCGTGAACATCGCGAACCGCTATATTGGATGTGTGATTCGGTGAGCATCGTGATAAGTGTGAACCATACATTCCATATAATAACGTTATTCGGTGAACATCGTGAACTTGGTGAACCGTTTTATGACCACATGCCAGGGTAAACCAAACTTATTCTATGGATATATGTATATTATATGTATGTGTGTGTCTTTGTTCGTGTGTGTTATCTAATATTGCGCGAACCTCGTGAACAAGGTGAACCTCCGTGAACATGTTCGAGTTCTGGACATACCTCATGCAGGAGTACCCAACGGACCATTTTTGAAATAGTGTCTCATTTTACTGCATTTGGCCTGAAATGAATACTAAACTACTTTAAACCTGATAATTATTAGATTGATTGATTGGTTTTATTCTTGATTTGCCAGCAAGGAGCACAGAAAATATCGTGCCAGTAATTTTGCACAAATTTGCCAGCAGAATAAAAGAATGATATACAGCAATGCTGATTTTGCGCATAGTTTGAAAAAGTATCTTTTCGTGCTTAGTTATATATATCTTATACATATGTATGTACAAGTACATCACATTAATTACTTTATGTTTTGATTCAATTTTATTGTAAGCCAAGAACTTAATATGCTTTTAGATACATATTTATAATTTGGCATTTATTCGTATAAAATGCCAGGAAAATACGAAATATTTGAAATACAATATTTGATCTATTCTGTTCTGTGAAAATGCCAGCAAAATAGATATTAGAAAAAATAGATATTTCATAGAATTACTCGCTGAGTACTCCTGTTTATGCTTATCATCTAGCATAGGCCTATGGGAATCAATGGTTGCAAGTTAGCTCGAAAGTGGGCTGAATGTGAAATACTGATTTGTTCCATAGAAGCTGATTCGATCGCGAGTGGTCCCCGATCATAAATTTTTTCATTGCATATATTAATGCAAACAAGCATAAAGGAGCGTTCACCTGTAACAGGCAAAAAACGCTCATAGCACGCGTAAAATGCGCGTAATTTGTATGTTTGAATTGTGAGCTTTTTTTCCTGAAGTGAAATTTGTATAAAACATAACATACCCGAATTTTTTGGGTCTAGTTATTGTGAACGCGCCTTAATATCAGAAATAATACTTAACGAGCACCCAAACGCGCCTTAATATCAGAAATAATACTTAACGAGCACCCAAAGAACTGTTCACTCGCTTGTTAGATTTTTGAATCGACACTATCTAGCTTCGATTTGAGTAACAATTTTATGAAAGTTTCTTAATTGATTAGATATACTTTAAATTGCCTAATTATCTGTTATTATCTTGATTATCCTAAACATTGACAACAATACATGTTTCTAATTTTACTCCCCTTTTTAGTTGCTAACAAACCAACCGAACTGGACTGCCAGGGGTTGGTGAACAAGTTCAAATGCGAGACCAGTTGGTTAGATGACGACCTTTTTGACGCTATAATTGGACCGTGTTGTAGAGCTCACAGACCCTACATAGAGAGTCCTGGAGTGTAGGAATTATATTTTTTTCTTTTTCTAAAAACAATAATAAATCGCTTTTTAAATATTGGTATTAATAAAATATTCAACATGCCCAAGGTTTCGGTTATTTTTTCCAGATTTAATTTAATCATAAAATTGATTGATAGAGTTAAAGCTAACAAAACACTAAATGCAAAGTTATATCACTATGTGTCTTTTAACCTCGAATCGTATATTGAAATAAGCACACTTGAGCCGAATCAATTTACATAATTTGTGTTGCTAAATCAAAGATCCAGTAAAACAATGCAATAATGGACGCTCATATATTGGTATATATTTCTATGTTTTAGATGCGGAGGAACGCAGTTATTCTGTCGCAACATTGGTCAGCAATTTGACTGGAGCCGTAAGCATCTTTTCGATTTTTTTTTGTAGGCGTAAGTCCATACATATTCGATAAGGACATTGTGCGATTTGGTCGATATTCATACCCCAAATATGATGATTTCTGAAATATATCAATCCGTATATATTTTGAAATACTATTATATCAGTGTTAACCCAGTGAAATATCTAACTGCTAGATCACTTGTACCATATAGAAAAGTGATTACTTATATACCCACCCAAGGAGCAGTTAATTTTATCACCATGTGGTATATTCCGATATTTATTAGTTCATTGTAACTATTAATGTTGTCATTTTCTAGAAAACTTTTAACGCAATATATAGTATTAAATCATAATTCACCATGATAGATTTGATTTGGAGACGTTTTGAAAAAAAAAATCCTGCATTTAGTTGCAAAATTCAATATTTCAGTGGTCTAATATATTGCTCAAAAATAGTAGGAAATGTTCAATTTTGGTCAAGGCCGCATTTGACCCCCAAGCTCGTTTTCACATATATGTTTTATCTTTATATTTTCTTTTATATATGTAAAATTTAGAATGGGGTCGAATGCGGCCTTGACCAAACTTCTATTTTTATCGTTTGAAATACACTTAAAATTAAATTGGATATATTCGAAAGATTTTTGCAAAAATACCCTGCTACCAGATATCGTATCGGCTTGCTCACTTAAATTTTATTGTAAATATACTCTTGACTCATTTCTAATTGATATGCTAAGTAATGTTGAAAATACTTTTCTTAAAACCAGTTCTTTATAATTATTTTACGAACACCCCCCAAAATCCAAATGAAATTCATCCGAGTGTTTAAGGGCGTGTTATTTGGAAAGCATATGGAATAGAAAATTAAGAAAAAATGTTATTAATCCTTTAGATAGTAAGCTTTCAAAATATATAAAAATATTAAAGAAATTCCACAATTTTTTTTTATTTCCCGATAATTAGCTCTTGGGTCTTTTTCCTCACATAAGTCGCACATAGTCCTTTAAAACAATAAATTAAGTGTGAAAAATGGTTTTAAACAAGAAGGTTGCTTTTCCGCAATGAAATGCATCTATCAAAAATTTACCTTCTGTAAATTTCTAGTTCTAACAAAATGCTTTTGGGTTATTCTTTCTATTTACTTATATATCAATGAAAAAGTCTAGACTTCATAAGTCAATGTTGTATTTTGCAATCAAATTCTGAATATAAAACACCATATGGAGCTCATTGTTTCAACTATAGAATTTCCTCCTGTGGATGTTGTTTAGAGGAAGAAATTGATTCGTCAGAATCCGCAACATCTGAAAGTGATTAACAGTGATGATTGACATACGAAACGGCCAACTCATCTGATCTTGTGACAAACTGTTAATAGGATTTTAATTTGGTGCATTTTATATGGTCTGCTGCTGCTGTATATAATCGTTTTATATTATCAAGAAATACATTGTATATACACTTGCGTTGTTTTATTATAGGGATAAAACACGACTTTTGTTGTTTATGGGATTTTAAAAGCGCATACAGTGAGATTACACATCAAGTACTTAAATATTCCAGCCAAACGTTTTTTGAATATTTGGTTTCTGTTACAATGATTATTTCATTTCCTACTGATTGCTTAAGAAAAACATTTGATCAAAAATACTTATCTGAAAGTTCACTCCATAGTAAGTGTAGAATCGTGTCAATGTTCGAAGCAAAACATGCTTAATTTTACGAAAACATGTTGCACAAGCACATGCATGTAGCCACGCAAAGCTCACTACATGTTATCACAATATTTTAGGAAAAAAGGAAAACATATTTGCTAGGTCGGAGACCACACTGCAGGATCCGAGGAAAAATATTTGAAGCATAATTTTTATTTAATATTTGTTATGTTTAAACGTAGAAATGGGCTTTTGCGAAGGCCAAATGTACTGCTCACAACCGGAAGAAAATGTGACTGGTAATATCAATCAATACTCAGCCCGTTAGCTTTAAGTAAAACAAATTCACACAACTTATCGGCCAATATGATCATAATAATTTCATCGTTTGATACCATGCGTATCTAATAAAGATCTAATTAAATATGATAGCTTTAAAGATATAAATTATAAATATGGCGTACTGGAAAGGATGTTTTATCCCTACTCTACGTTGTTTACAATTATAATGCTTAATGAAGACACATTTACCTTGATAATAGTTTGATGTTAAAGTAAGTGCACGTTACATAGATATGAGTTCTTTACGAGGGGAAAAATCTAGAACTTTGAGGTATCGCTCTAAATGTGCTCACACTTGCGAACATTTCAAGAATCTTAGAAAATGTCGATGTTTTTTTAAAAAACTGCAAAACGGTACTCTTATTCGTTTTCGATTTGTAAAAACATGTCAGCATTTATTTAAATCAGTATAGTTGTTGTAGTATTTACATTTAAAATTGCGAAGTCAAATGAAAAAAAAAAATTTCGTAGATGTTGCAGCAATTTGGGCGACGCGAAATCCAATAAAAAATGTTTATTGCATTTCTAAATTATGAACGCATTTTGATTCCGTAACTCATTTCTTTTTAAATGAACTTTTGGTCAAAAACTTCTGCTAGGTAAGAATATTAGGGATTTTCTTAGTTGCAACGCGGAATTTATTGAATAACGGGATTGTTAGGAAAAGGATGAAACAAACATCGTTCGGGGCCACGCTATCCTTTGTGTGAATGAATTTATGATTTTATCTTGGATAAATCAATTGCAATAATCTATAATTTGTTGTACTTTCTGCAACGAAAAGGTGTGGCCTGTTTGAATAACATCTAATTTTAATCTCAATTTTTAAAGCAACGCAAACAAAATTCGTTATTCTAGTTGGTGCTAATCAGGTTTTCAAAACTGTTAAAACGAAGCATTAAATGCGAATGGAATATCATCTTAATTTTGTAATAAGGTTTCTTTGTTCTTTTCATGATTTTACTTAATTCGACAGTTATCGATTACTGAGTGTTTTATTTTATATTTTTTTCTCAAGACTTTTAAATACCTAATGCCGCTTTTAATGGAGACTTCAACAGTAACTTCAACCACATGTACAATTTACGACCGTTCCTGAGCGTCGTAGCTCCCTTTTGCCACGATTCCTTACGGTGAACCACAAGCATATATGTGCGACGGCATGATTAGGATTCACTAAATTACCTTGCAAATTGAGAACAATATTGATAGGTTGAACATAAAATAAGATCTAGAGGTTAATAGATTATTAAAAAAGTGATTGGATTTTTAATAGACGATATAAGTTTTATTCTTTTCCAACGAAGCATTTCTCATTTATTGTATTTATAAATGTCAGCACTTGTTTCATTGTATATTGAAGAATCATTTTTCATTTTAGGTAGACAACGACTCGATTTAATGGGACACTAAAATGAATAATTGAGATTCTTGGATCGTTTTGACTATGTTCTTTTGAAAGTAAAATTCTGAAACTTTGTCGAATTATAGGTGTGTATGTTAAGCATATGTTGTAATTAACCTATGTAATTTCCATATCTGGTTAATGACTTATGAAAGTTTGAACTGACTGGGGGGTGTTTTATCGTTGACCTGGGATAATGGGACAGGGCAAGTATTTAATAGAATACTTGATTACACGATGACTAATTGATATATGGTGTATAAAATGAAAACGGATTAACTTAGCCTTATTTATTCTGAACTTAATTTATAAAAATCTTCTTAAAACTAAACTATATATTGACTGTTCCTGTAGTGTTCCTGAATTCACAGAGCTTACAAATCGTTACAAATGACGTTTCACCGACACAATCTCCATGATATTTGATATTACAGAGCATACAGCGTGTAATACTCTTAGAGGCTGGTTTGACTGCACATGAAAAACAACGTCCTCTTATAAGCTTGCCAGGCATAGCCCTTTCCTCCGCCTTTTCTATTTCTTGCTTCATCTTCAGGACTGATTCTTTTTGTTGGATTTTCTGCTCAATTTCTCGTTGTTTTTGCTGCTTCTTTTGGATTTTTTCTTCGATGCGCTGTTTTTTTGCCGCTTCTTTTCTCTCCTTTTCATCTTTTAAATCACGAAGCCTTGCTATTTCAGATTCGGTTGTTAAACAACGACCCTTACTACAGTCCTGAGAAATGCGTCTTTTTTAGTCTCTTTTCGTGTTATATTGTCGGGAATGAATGCTGCGGCAAGAGTGAAGTCTACTACACCACTGGCAACTGCTGGATGTACGCTCACGTCGTTTTTAATGCATTCCTGACATGGTAAGGTGGTGATTTGATCTGTCTGTGTTGCGGTATTCCGAAAAACAGCTAAGTCCGATAGTGGCTCATTATTATTCTCGTCAAAAACTTGAAGCGAAAGACCCATGGTCGGGTGGGAAGACGACGGCACAACTTGATTTGAAGAAACCTTGGCCCTGGCAGGTTCGCTAACTGGGGGTGACCCCACGAGCAACTCATCACTTATAGCCATTCTATCGAAGGGGTATATTCCTGTTTCCCTAAACGCGTCCTGAATGGTATTCGTAGATATGTCGTCCATTGCAAACCTGCAAAGAACAGGTATTTTCGCGTTTGTGACATACGCCTGCTGCATCATGTTTGCATCCACACGTTTCTGAAGAAATATTGTTTTGAGCGGGCCGAATAACTTGTCCATTGGTTGGATCAGGTGACTAACTTTGGCCGGAAAGTTGTATAGTAGGATCCCATGGTTTACGCAAAATTCGACCAAGTCCAGGCTCTCATGACTGGACAAGTTATCCTGAAATATAACTACTGAACGTTCATGTCCAAGGTGGGGGTCCAGGTGCTCTATGTATTTCTGATAGGCGAAAGTGTCCATGTGACCCGACTCTGTACTCGTAAACACAGCATTGCGCGGACCATCCTCGTGAAAATCCATTGAAGAAGGCAGCCTATTTTTGTACACAAACATCGGAGGGGCCCATTCGCCATCAGCCCGTGCACACATGGCTAGCGTAATGTGCTCTTGGGAGCCACCAAAAACTTTGTACGGAGCTTTACAGTCCGAAGTCACGACAACTTTTCGTTGCTTCTCGTCGTGCGGTGAAAACCACGACTCATCGATATTGAAAATGCGATGAGGTTTATCAATCAAATCATTTTCAATGAGAAAAGCACCGGCTGCGTCGAAAAAACTATCCATGACATCCTTGCGACTCATTGAAATTCTGCCTGAGTCTATAAGAGACGGTGTGCGGATAGAAAGTTGAGGGTTCCTTCTGCGAAAGCCAACCCACCAGCCGTTTGAGGCCTCTGTTCTGATGTAGTCTGGATCTCTGGAATGCATATATTTGGTCACCTTTAGATAAATGTGATCAAGTGGATGATGACTATGATAATAATGATAATGAGTGAACGGATGTGAACGGAAAATGAAGAAGAGGATGAGGATGAAGAGGAGGATGAAAATAAAAAGGAGGATGAAGAGGAGGATGAAGAGGAAAATGAAGAGGAGGACGGGGATAAGGAAAAGATGAAGATGAAGAGGAGGATGAAGAGGAAGAAGATGATGAAGAGGAGGATGAGGGGAAAATGAAGATGAAGAGGAGGATGAAGAGGAAGAAGATGATGAAGAGGAGGATGAAAAGGAAAATGAAGAGGAGGACGGAGATGAAGAGAAAGATGAATATGAAGAGGAGGATGAAGCGCAAAATGAAGAGGAGGACGGGGATGAAGAGAAAGAAGAAGATGAAGAGGAGGATGAAGAGGAAGAAGATGAAGAGGAGGATGAAGAGGAAGAAGATGAAGAGGAGGATGAAGAGGAAGAAGATGATGAAGAGGAGGATGAAGAGGAAAATGAAGAGGAGGACGGGGATGAAGAGAAAGATGAAGATGAAGCGGAGGATGAAGAGGAAGAAGATGATGAAGAGGAGGATGAAGAGGAAAAAGAAGAGGAGGACGGGGATGAAGAGAAAGATGAAGATGAAGAGGAGGATGAAGAGGAAGAAGATGATAAAGAGGAGGATGAAGAGGAAAAAGAAGATGAGGACGGGGATGAGAGAAAGATGAAGATGAAGAGGAGGATGAAGAGGAAGAAGATGATGAAGAGGAGGATGAAGAGGAAAAAGAAGAGGAGGACGGGGATGAAGAGAAAAATGAAGATGAAGAGGAGGATGAAGAGGAAAATGAAGAGGAGGTCGGGGATGAAGAGAAAGATGAAGATGAAGAGGAGGATGAAGAGGAAGAAGATGATGAAGAGGAGGACGGGGATGAAGAGAAAGAAGAAGATGAAGAGGAGGATGAAGAGGAACAAGATGATGAAGAGGAGGATGAAGAGGAAAAAGAAGAGGAGGATGGGGTGTAAAGAAAAATGAGGATGAAGAGGGAGAGGATTGGGATTAAGGGGAGGATGAAGAGGAGGATGAGGATTAAGAGGAGGATGAATATGCAGATCAGATAAAGAGGAGGATGTCCATGAGGATGAAGATGGGCGTACCGAGGATAAACAGAGGATAATGATGAATATAACATTGATTATAATAGAAATTATATCAATTATTTAAGTAGTCTACTGTTTAAAAATCCGTGAGCACCTCACAATAATTGCCTGTTCAGATAATCATAATTTATCATTATGCTCGATTATAATTATGTAAAAAGATGAGGAATAACTTACCTAAGTTTCATTAATCGTGCAGCTGTCTCCTTGACCCACTTCACACTCACGGGGGAGCCAGGGTTTGCCATAAATTTGACATATTGTACAAGCTGATTTTCATCCTCTGTTGTCATTTTCGGGGTAGGACCAGGTTTTTTTACGGGTCCCTTCATTAAGCGTCTCGCAATTGTAGATTTTGGTACACCAAAGCTGTCTTCGGCTTGTCTAAGACTCGCCCCTTCTTCCACATATTGCAGTGCTTTTTGCAAATCGTCAGAGTTCCACATTTTTTTTCTTCTTGGCATTGTTTTTTTTTAATTAATGCACAATATTCACAACATAACCTAATTAAACTTATCAAATATCATTAGAATAATATCCTTATTAAGCACTATATGTCCAAATTGAATCTACACTATGTTATATGCCAATATGAAAAAAATAAGAATCTATTTAACCTCTTTACACTGTAAACCAAAGACTATACAAAGTGAAAGTATATAGACTCGTGTGGTCTTTATAAAGGGCACAAACGGGAATCATGAGAAGTCTAGAGTAGAGTCCATTAAAGAACAATAGAGTGGTATATTTCAGTGTAATGTGTGGGCTGAATAAGAAAGATTTACACATTGACAATAAAAAAACATAACAATGAAGCCCTCTCCGTTTATTGATATGCTTAGCGCGACAGGTGTAGTCTACTTTCTGCGTTCTATCTTAAAATGGTCATTGTCCCATTATCCCAGGTCTGTGGTAAACGACCCCCATGTTCACGAATCAATTGGAGTCTCACAATTAGTCCACAGTTAAGTAAGGTTGGTGTTATAACCTTATTAAGCATAAACATACCTATAACATATTGAAAACATGTATTTTTTATATAAAGAAAAAGGGTTAAACACTTTATCTGAATGTGGATTTTCGCTATTAGTGTCCCATTAAATCGAGTCGCTTTCTATAAATCTATTTATTTCAACCCAAATTATCTGAAATTTGGCAAGTGTTAATAACCACTCTATTGATCTTATATTTGTCAATATTCGGTATCAAAGTATCAATGCTCATCAAATGTGATAGATACAATTCAGGGTCCTGTGGTTCCATACACATGGTCTATGGTGGCGAAAATCATGTCGCTGCATAGTATTAAAAAGGGTAAGGTTAAGTCAAGAGCAAAATTGGAAGGCAACATAAGATTAAAGATGTCACGACATTCAAACTAAGTTTGGAAGTGTCGTAATTACAGCAAAGACAATTCATAAGCGGCATAATCAGAGAATAAGCGCCTAGACTAAACAGAATTACGACGTTTTTCGCGAAAACTTTATTCGGCTATGAAGAGCCTTCGCTTGTCCCGTACACACAGCACTCACATCACCAATAAGCCAAAACCGTACCGGTGTAGCCAAATATTCTTGCCCCCGGGGGAGGGGGGCAAGATTATTTTTGGCCATTATATTTTTGCCTTCTCCGTAACATTCTTGCCCCATAACAAATATTTGGTTTTCAATGATATATTTGTGAAATTTGTATAATATGTTCTTTAGAATGTAACTATGTAAAAATTTGAAATATGCTTTTTAGATATCATATGTATTTTTACAACATTTTCTGAGGAATAAAATTAACACAAGTATCAAATTTTACATTAATCTGTTTATCCCAAGACAATATATTTTTTCGTCATCCATGTTTTTTAAGGTAATTTTTACGTTATTTTATGTTATTCTCATACAGCAAACATAAGAAACGTCAAAAGGATTTCCCAACATTGTATAAGTTCATGATGCAATAATACGTCACAGCAGTTAATTTGTTAACAAATAAATTGCGTCTTTTTTTAGTTCTCGTTTTAAAAGTCATTTTTGATTTTTCTTAAGCAACCCCTTTAAATACAGTACATGCATGATATAATATTAAGAAATAAACCAAATAATGGTATTAAATATATTTTGGTTGGGGCAAGAATATGACAGAGGGGGCAAGAATATTACATATTACAGCCACGTATCTGTAATACTTTTGCCGGGGGCAAGATTATGACTGTAATATTCTTGCCGGGGGCAAGAATTAAGGGGGGAAGTATTACGGTACACAGGGGCAGGTTGGCCAAATAAAATCTGAAACGATATCGTGTTTAGCGACTTTCACATTCTTTTGAACCAAAATGACACACGACAGCGGGTCTATCGAAGACCGGTAGAGCGATATCATAACCTCTGCGACCAACAGATGGATTATTAGTATACCTCAGTATCAGATCAATAGACCGCTCACGTAGATGTCAAGACGAATATGCTCAGTGGTCGATGCATTGGAAGCTCATACAAGATCAGGCAAGCATAAGTTAGTTAAAGCTAGAAAGTGAAACTCTGAGTATGTAAAAGTGTGTGATATAATGTCTTTCTAAGATAAATTGATTTATAACCAGAACATGCAACTTTGTGAGAGCATTACAGACATATTAGCCCATTTTGTGTGACAATTTGAATAAAATCCACCTTCTTATTGTTTTTATGTTATTTTTTACTTTGCTGATGCAGCACTGTCCTTAAAGATATTACGAAAGTGAATTGATATCATCACTCTGTCGTTTTCAAAATTGCAGAGAAAAATGGGATTTAAGATAAACAATTTTAAAAAATAAGAAAAAACTCACGAATTCAGTCAGTGAATTGTACAGCTATTCCCTAAACTTCAACTGATGTATTCAAACATTATATTCTTTAAAATACATTTTGCATTTTTCGATTTATTTTTTTCTATAGTCATTGTATAAATGCATTGTGTGCGCAATTGAGTATTTCTCGCTATAAAAAATATAAAAATTATCTATAAAAAAAGATTCACATTGTTTTTCGCCCCATGCCTTTGTTAAAACTAGACAATATCTATCTGGCTGCGTGACGTCTTAGTTGCAACTTGGCCGTGTATAATAGGTATAAAATCGTATTTAACGAATAAAGAAGACATTTTCACATTTACGATTACAATTAAATCTTTTGCATACTTTGAATATAAAAAAAGTCACCCGTTAATGGTTAAAAGAAAGCATATATATGAGTAAAATGGTTTAGTCAATTCCTGGATTATATGATTATGCAAAAATATGATGATGGGTTTAACTATAATAAGGATTCTTTTTTTTAACAAATGGGGTGCAAAAGTACGTAATTCGAGCTCTTTATACTATCCTATAAAAAGAAGATTACAATGAAATATATTTTTCCTACAAACGCACGCACGAACATGGACGTGTTAGGTGAATATGCAACAACAACGAATTGAGGTTTGATTAGATTTATTCTGACATTCATTTTATGAACAAAACATAAAACAAATATGAAGATTACAACAATTAGTGGCACTGCAATATAACATGCATATTCAAGGTGGGGAAACCAGGCATTACTATAGAAAACAAAGATATATATTAAGGCTGTAAATAAACTTATATTTGGTGGACTAAAAGGTGGAATATATCCACATGCCTATTAAACTCTTGACATATTTCAAATTAACGCCTGAATGATTTATTACAAATAGCGCATGTATACACGACTTGATATTAACATGATATAATTTATCAAAAATAAACCACTCAAACAAAAGGGGAGACTTTAATTTTCAACCCAAATAGAATACACATAAAGGATCGATTGATAAAATAAAAGTTCTATCTTTCCTCGAAAAAAGTATTTGCTATTGCATCAAATTGACCACTTCATGACCTCTTAATGAGTTCACAATCACTAGAAGAATGTCATATTTAGGTAGGGGTCGTGCGCCTCCTAAAATAGTGTGGTCATAGCCACGTCATACGCATAATGTAGCCCAACATTAGAAACGAGATACAAGTTTAACATAATATGCGCTCAAACTAATGACTTATCATAATCTTTTATACGGAAAGATATGATCTCGCGATGAAGTAGCTGAGCCGTCGTCGTTTCGACTGGTTAGCATCCTACTCAATTAAGCTTCAACAATGGCATCTTAAATCTATTGTTTAAACAAAAAGAGTTTATTGCGTCACAAGAAGCCTTGTTCTTGATGCCACACGTTATACCATCATTTTGACGGCAAATATCATCCACAAATTTCAACTTTTAAACAAAATTTCAAATTATCATTTATGATTTCGAGCAATAAAAAGGTAGCACTTTATATTTTTACACATATCCTCTAAAGAATGTATATCAATACATACTAGCCTTTACATGCTTGGCCGTGACAAAACGGTTCAAAAAATAAAACCGGTTTGGGGCCTGAAAACTCGAAATGATTGCTATAATTATTTTCGATGCACTAACCACGGATTCACAAAGGTAGGTACAACAAGACAGCTTAATTGTTTTAATAAGAAGCGATGGAATTCTAAATATATATATTGCTAAATATTGTGGCATTTGCATTTCAATCGAAACATATCCTTTTATTGCTTTCCTACCGGTTTCATTTTTTTTCAGTGGAAGGCTATTCGCTTCAAAAACTTAAACTCTCTTAAACATAAAAAAAACTTTTAAAAAATTCTCTTAAGCATAACTTGGCTATTTACACTGTATCTAACATGCGGTATATATTTTTAGTTTGCTGTGACGTGTCATCATACAAACATAAGCATTCTTACACAATTGATGATCCCTGTACATGTGCTATATCGTAGCGTATATGTTTCCTCAAAATGTCGACTCCATATATACTTTTATTATCTACAGCTTTAAATCTACATAAGTCACCAGGTTTGAGCGTAATAAATATTACTAAATGTATATATTAGTCTTTTAGATTCGATTCATAGCTATAGCTTATCTGGAATGGAGGCATTAAAAGATTTTCAACATTTTTCTATCCGACGTCACAAGGCATCATCCTCTGAACTACATAACAAGGCTTTTCGTCAGCTTGAAGCCAAGACATTTAAGCAAAATATTACGCGTGTAAGAGTTCAAAATTATACGTGTGAAAAGTTATAAAATCACAAAACCAATATTGTAGATATTGTCAATAATAACTAAAACCTAGTAACTAAAATCATTTATCGATGAGAAAACGTGCATGCCCATTTTAACTCTTATTTCCTCTTTAGATATAATTGATGAAACTCCTAAAATCACAAAACCAATATTGTAGATATTGTCAATAATAACTAAAACCTAGTAACTAAAATCATTTATCGATGAGAAAACGTGCATGCCCATTTTAACTCTTATTTCCTCTTTAGATATAATTGATGAAACTCCTGGCTTCCCAAGAAACTGTAAATGCAAATGTATCACTAATTTATCAGTGTGTTAATTATGAATACTGTTAGACTATCATATCAACTTGACACCTTTATTGCGATTTCATTTAGAGCGTTATCATATATGCAATTTAAAATATAGAAGAGTTCCGCTTCATATTTGATTAGGTTATGAGGCATTTTTCCAAATGAAAATAATATCTTATTTTTAGCCAATGAATCATTATATTTAAGTAAAGAAGTGTAAACAGGGTTCTTTGCCCGCCATTGTATAATAATGAGAGATTCTTTTTTCAGGATCAGCAAGGGGTGATCAGGTGATCAGGACAGCTTTGGGTAAAAACCATGTTACTCACTGCCATGCTTAACTGCAACTTTTCATTTATGTTATCTTTTACATGGAATTTAAAGAATAGTGACCAAGTTAAGGGATGCAGTAAATGTTGGCATCGTGTTTGATAAGCATTACACTTTATAAACTACACATGTTTGTTTTAGCCTCGCATATTTTATAATTATAACATACCATATTTAAAACTGAAACAAACTTATTATGTTCATCATACTTCTATACAATCGTTCATCAATATGTTTGCTTTGTCTTTATTCAATATTTACTCTGTTATTTGTCGCAGATTATAAGTTAATGTGTGTACTTACATGCATCTGGATATTTTGCTGTTGTCCCCTTTAGCTTACGCGCCAGGTGTACATCACCGCTAATAACCACAGCATCACCTTCATCTAGCCTGTAGTCCACAACAGGGACATGTTCCAGATCTTCCAGATTCAGATTAAATCTGTAAGCGACCATACTGTTTACATTCAAAATGTCGCTTAAGAATTTTGATGTGACAAGTGATATCATAAAAAAAATTATTTAGCTCTAAATATTGCAAAACGCGAAGTAAGACGTTGAAAATAGTCAAACCTGTCATCGTTTAAAAAATCGACTATTATTTCAGCTGATCCTGCTTCGCGTGTGACTAAACCACTTGCTCCTTTCAACTACAATGAAATATTATTTGTACATAAGGTACATTTTATACATAATATATAAAATATCTTAGAATGTGATTATATGATTTCAATTATATGATAAAAAGTTAACATAAAATTGTTTTAGTTGCCATGTTTCCATGTCAAGTTTAACACATTTGACTCGAATATGTGTTTACCTGGAATCATTTACATATATGTATATAGAAACTCACTTATATAAGGGCTTTTAGTTAAGATTTTAGACCTCTATACGTAATATTTTGAAAGTTTAAAGAGTGCGTTATTGACACTAATGATCAATATATACTTTTAAACAATCTTTATGTGCTGCCTTTGTTATCTGAAACCAATTATAATGAATTACCTCTTTCAGATAAGGTTGCATCTTTTTAAAAACATCTTGATCAACATCAGCTTTAATTCGTACGATGTCAGTTCTGAAAATAGGATATGTAACGGATAAAAAACGGATAAGAAAAATCATTTAAAATTTGATCTTTCAACTGAATACATAAACATCGTCCACATACACTCATGTATAAATACTTAATATGTATGGGATCATACCTTTCAACATGTGATTTTGTAGGAGGCTTTGATTCATCAAACATATGTTGTACCTCTTCAGGCTTGTATAGGATCTGGCTAATCTTTTTGAGAAGTTTTTGGTGGATTAATACACTAGAATACATAACATAACAGCGGATAAAATGCGGTAAATACTCCTCCATTAAATGATTAAATGGATTATTTGACTAATGTTAACATTGGTTTTATTAGTAATTCAAGCACATCTGCAAAAATTGGCATAAATTAGCATATCATCGTCAATATAGTTTATTTATATTTTGATGCACTTACTCTTGCTCAAAGCGGACCTTTATGTTGCTTTTCACTCCTGTCACAACGCCCTTTGCACCAATATACTACAACGAAAACTGCTGAATTATATGTCGATGCACATTAGAAATGACATTTCATGCATATACATACTGGGAAAATGCAGCGCCCATGTAATTATTCAAAATATTTTGATCATCAATTCACATTGCCTTAGATAAAATAAAAAACGAGGCAATATACTTAAACTTAGGACTTTGTCTTTTCATAGAAACAAAGAGTTAACAAAATAATATATACGATACCATTTGTATTCCTTTCTCCCATTTGCAATATCCCTCTTTCTTTAGGCACTGTATTTTATTCTCTTTCGTCTCAATTCGCACTAATTCGCCTGTTCGGAACTGTGAAAATCATGACAATTGTTAAAAAAAACATAACAAAAAACATAGGCAATTATGTCGTAGTGGTCGCTGTTAAATATACATAAGTATTATCACATTTTATCAACTTATTATGGAAAACCATACCAATGCATGGTAAATATGATACGATCATACAGTGACGTTCAACTCACTTCACTCTGGTTTTGTCTAACGCTTGTCCTTAAAACGAACCCGTCTTCTTCAATTTCTTTGACAACGATATCACCACTGCAATCCAAGATTCAGAAAAATTGTCACAATGTTACTAAAACTGCAGTTAAACAACATATAATTTACAATTCAAGCGAGCAATGCTTGGAAAAAGTTACTTGATGCTAAAGTTAATATTAATCTTAACTCTCCTTACTGAATTGATACATATATTGATAAAGAATCAAATCTTTCTTTATACTTGAACAACTTTACCTATGGAGCCGATAAGTTTGGTTTAACCGGCTTAGTTCTTCAACTCCATAATTTATCTCTCCCGTGCAGAAGAGTAATTTAGGATTAAATAGCCACCTAAAACATAATATTTTAAACCTTTTCATGCATAAAAAAGAATAACCCCAAATTTAAATTGATGCAAAGCTAGTTTCTCAACCTTTCAATAAAATTATAATGAGTATAGTTGTAGATTATATGTATACCTTTGTTTGTCCATAAACTCAACCTCCACATTTGCTGCAACTCTTGTTACAGTGCCAAATGAGCCACGATACTGCAATCAAAACATTAACATATTACCAGTAATGAATATGAAAAGAAACTAGCAGATCTTGACTTGTTTGGAAATAATTTACCTTAGTCAAGTAAAACAATGCTTTATTATATGAATAATTTACACATTTAAGAACATAATTATGTTTCGCAATATAAGTTGGCCTCGTTAGCTCAGTCGGTAGAGCGATAGACCTTTTTTCTTGGTCTGGAATTGATCAAGAGGCCCCAGTTGGATTCCAAGTAAATGTTCAAGTAACAACATGTTTTGGCTTTAATTATAAGCTAAATATACTTTTCAATCAAATGAAAATACTTCAGACATCTTTTTGAATTATTTTAGTATATGATTCACCTGATGAACTAAAAATTTATAAACTATCGAAACGGTTTGTTAATGTTTTGACAAGAAATCATCACTATTTGTCACTTTATGATAAGCACTAAGATGTTGTTCATGATGACGTCTAATAATTTATCTTTTCATTTTTAATTAAAACGTAAAAGAACGAAAAGGTGCTATTGATGGGGTCTGAACGCCAGATTTGGAATGAAAACTAAGATAAAGACAAACATGTAACACGAAATAGTGAAAAATTTGTATTTGTTTACATTACTCGGATAACATTTCATGATAAAACTATTTCAACATTAAGTATTATTGACTTGCTATCAACCAACCAAAACGCTCGTTACAACTCAATCATTTAATAATGGATTTTGTTGATTTAAAACTTATAATACCCTATATATTTATATATGATATGACACATGCTTTATCTGCACTATTCAAGTGGTTTCAAAATTATATTTGATTTCTTAAAACAGTCCTTAACAAGATCAATGAATAAATAAGAGGCAATGCATATTATTAAACTTAGTTCCGTAAGCCAAATGAGGCGTGTTAGATAGATATTTAATTTCTTCAACGATTTTTTAACGATGTATTAATTATTTGTATCCACTGAGATACCATGCTTTAGGACCTGTAAGACGGGAAGCCTCATTCAATTAAACAAAATCAGTGTTTTATATCTTCCATAATGACAACGTTAACAACACATTATATGTGGCAAAACAGTTATCCATTATCTGGACCCTACGATACATTTCAAAATTTACAACTCTGTTTAAAGCCTGAAATCCTGTGACATAATTACTTTTCTCGTGGTGTCATCCCAAATACCGTATCCAGGTTGCAGTCTCTTGATTCTTTCCTCATCAGACTCAAGCTTTACTCTCTCACCTGGTAGTGGCTTGAATGTATAAAATGAATATGGTAAGTAACACAATTTACAAAAGCCGCACAACTTATAATTTCGTTCAAGCTGAAGCCATATAATACGGATATATAACAATATAATCATTTTGTTATTAATATGGTGTATTATATAATAGCGGTTATGATGCATAGTGCAGTATGAAAACCTTCTCAACGACATATAATCGTTTCATAAATAAAAAATAGAATACCTTTCTTCCTGTTATGAAATAATCATCTGTGGAGCGAGGCGGAACACTAGACACATCTAAATGCTCTACTGCTGATTGTTCGATCGCATTTCTCAAAAACTTCAAGTATCCTAAAAAAATTAATGTATTATATTTTTATATATCAAGCTATACAACCATTATGCTGAAGGTCATGTGAAGCAAACACAACTTTATTACTTTCCAAATCTAAACTCAAATGGAGTTTTTCTCGTTTAAAGCTTAGAATCTAACATATGAATTAGCATATCGTTTTACCGATGCAATGATAGTTTTGAGGTTTAATTTGAAACACGCTATTTTGGTAAAAATAGACATTCATTTAAGTAAATAACAATGGGATAAGTGTGATATTGTAAAACTAATTTGATTAATCATTCCTTTGAATTTGCATATTTTACTTTGAAACATCCTGCTGTTGTTACTTAGCATTTTTAATAAAGAATGACATAATATCTTCCAATTAACAGGCTAACCGCCACACACGAGGCAGTAATCTAAATTTAATTAATTATACAATATAGAAAGGAAATCTCCAATATGTTATACTATCTCGGTCGAGTTGAAAGAAGCATATTTTCAAACAAGAAAGAAAATTGCAAAAGGGGCATCCAAGGAATACTTTTTTTCTGAAAAATTATATCATAACCTGTTTGGGACTAGTTTGAGTTTAAACATGCACCTCACATGAAACATTATCTATGTTGCAGTACAATTGTCACGTGTTATTTTTACGTCACGTAACGTTACTCAGCCGCAGTCGCTGCATATTTGAATACTCTATTTCCCTGCATGAGATAGCTTTAACGAGTGAGAACAAATAAATAAAAGTGATTGTAATAATATATATTAATTTATATTGTTTATTGATGTGTTGTTTATGGTTGCCCATGCCAACCAACCAACTTTATAGCTTAACATAGCTTTCCAAAAATATCATCTTTACTGAGGCCTTTGGAATAAAAATTATTGATAGGACTAGAGTATTGACTTTCATCAAAACGATTAAAACAATGAACAATTGTTATTCAATAAAATTACATAGTGGGTGTTCGTTCTTGGCTGCTCTCTCTTTATAAAATAAATTTGTAAAAAAATACAATGAGCCATCCTAACCTCAGCAGAGAATATGCATAGAAGGGTGTTCGTCCAGCAGCCATTGAGTGTTCTTTATAAAGGAAGTAATGCTTCTTTTTTAAAGATAAAATGAGTAAGACTTAATAGGAAATCTAAGTCCCAAACAGGTTTTAAATATTTTTTACAGAAAAAAAATATTCGCTGAATGCGCCTTTTGCAATGGTCTCTTTGTTGTTTGAAAATATGCTTCTTTCAACTCGACCGAGATAGTATAACATATTGCGGATTTCCTTTTTGTATTGTATAAATAATTAAATTTAGATTACTGCCTCATTAAGAAACAAACTGTTAATTTTTCATGCAATTCAATATATTTTGTTTGGTTCATTTATTGAAAAATACATACTGCTCATATTTTGGTAAAATATAAATATATAATATGCATTATATAATTTAATTCAATGTTCATTTTTATTCAGTGCATAAAATCATATTTACTATTCAGTAGCCTGGATTGAATTTCTTTGTACATTTTGGGTTTCATGATGTTCAACATCATCATTATTATCAATATTGTTTCTATCTGGAATACTCATAAGTGATGTCTGCTTGCAACCCACAATGCTCAGTATTGATGGTTGAATTTGTCGCATTTTCCCCAATACTACCTTCAATATCATGCTTCTCACTATTTTCACTATAGTTATCAGCTAACATATCTTCAATTGTTTATTGAGATAAAAGTACTCATCGCCAATGAGTTTATGCAGAAACTGCATTAGCTATTCCAAATCGGACGGTATAATAATACGTGACACAGTTGGAAATTTCAATGAGGTTTGTCGGTGTACTGAATATTAAAGCATGGATTTTCACGCAACTCTTGATTATTTTGCAATATTTTTGCAAAAGGATGATATATAAATATGTTATTTTTTTTAAAGATTGACAAATAAAAAATGCATGATATGACCTCTATAGGAAGTCGTGCTTCGTAATAACGTGTTCATTATTTTTAGATGATGATTGTCATGACGTTTAACTTTATTTAGTTTTATGATCATTTGCATGATTATCATCTATTAGATAAAGTTACGTTGCATTAATTAGCCCTTTTTGTTACTGTCATGACTATGGTTATTGTCATAGAGTTTCATGTTATTTAGTTATGTGATAATATGTATGAAAATAATTCATTAGATTTCAAGTCACGTTGCATGAATTCGCCCTTTTGTGGCGCTGCGTTGTCAAAAGACAAACATTAAAACATATCTACTTTCAAATTCCAATAAAAGTTTCCAATAGTGTACCTCATAATACAGAAAGTGTAAATATATCAACACTAGCCAAAATGTACGATGTTTGGATGCTCATGTTACGCTTTATGAAACAAAATACAAATATGTGTCTTTTAAGTCTTGCTAATCTAGTCGCATAAACAGTCGCACACTGCATTTCGTATGTGCATGATATCTTATTCCCAATGCCTATGTGCTCACGAAGATGATGTTGCAAAGCGCTTTCGTTTCCAGAGATGCTTATTCCTATCTTATTCCCGATGCCTATATGCTCAGAAAGTTGATGTTGGCTTATCATGACAATCTTATTAATTGTATAGATGATTAAATACACTGACCTGGCATTGTTTCTATTGCTTCTGGTTCCGGTAGATCAAAATCAAAACAACCTAGAAATGAACAAGGAATTGAGACACTTTATTTCAATGACATTATTTTCAAAATTGTTTAATCACATTTTTATAATCAATAATTATCAATTAATATAAAACCTTTTGATGTTTTGATGTTCAACATTTATTCGACATTACTGTGATCTTGATTCAATACAGTACCAATCACGCTTTTTGTTTTATGACACGGTATCTGGGATTTCGATTTTCAAAATGTTTAACTGATTTTATAATTTTATTGACTTGACTTTCTGATTTGAGTTGCTTTTGCAGCAAGAAATTTAGTAAGCATCGACAAAAGGTACATGTATACATCGATTTCACGTATATATTGATATTAAGCTGATTATGTGTGGGGTTCCATCATTTAGAAATTAACCTATCTTCCATAACCATAATCATCCTTATCATATAATGTTTTTCCTCCTAGGATAATATTTAGTGTTTGAAAAACATATTGATCAGTATCAATGTTTTGTTAAATTGACCATTTATAAAACTCATTTGCCTAGAATCAGTGCGAATTTTATGTTGAAATGAATTTAGCAGCCATACGTAATGGTGATTGTGTGAGTAGCTATAATTTTGCTATTTATTTTAATATGAGTTTGAAACTGGGTAGCTAATCAGACATGAATAAAATTAATTTATATACGATATAATTTTAAGCCTATTTTGCCAATTTCGCCAAGTACTGCATTGTATCGCGCAATATTTGTTAACTGTTCATTGTAAAAATTATGACTGCAAACAATAAAACCTGGTATGTTTTTTTAGAAATATGGAAACAATTGCGTTATTGAGATAAATTCCACCTTACTTTTAAAAAGAAAATGGGCTACTCGGGTTGAGCATCAAGATGAAAGTAAAACTGGTAAGTTCTATTTATCGTAGTGTTTTTTATGAAAAAATGGAATCTCATTTAATCAACTATCCTATAAAACAATCCTTTTACTAAAGGACGTTACTCTCTGCATGTTTTCAAAAGGAAACTATACATGAGCTGAAGTGCGCTAATTACGACACGAACATGCATTGATAACGGTAACCCGCCCAGCAAATCGAAACCACTGAGTGAAAAATAAGAAAACATGTTTTAGTAGACTAGTGCGTATTCATATGACAGCCCAAGTAATGTTCAAACACAGTGGTACCTCATTCCCAATTACAGATAAGATAAGATAAGATAAGATTTTATTTACTTGCAATCAACATGAAATACTGTGATTGAATTGTTACAAACTAAAACATTATACATAGTATACTATGAGTCTACTTATATTCATACATGCATGCAATAATAATAATGACTAGATAAACAAGGTATCACATATTTTGAAAGTTATAAAGACAGAATGGAACGAATGACTTTTTATAACGACTTGTTCGTACTCTTGGCAAACTATACTTTCTGTTTCGACGTAAAGCATACTGACGTCGAAACAGAAAGTATAGTTTGCCAGGGGTAAATAATGCATTTCTTCCTGTCAATATAATCTCGTTATATTGCTTTTTGTCACCTCAAAATACCTTGTTATATGTGTCTCAGGAGAGAACACATATTGTGTTATTCATAAATCGTATAACGTATGCTTCTCTTCGGTGAATTATGAGACGATTTCAGTGCAAGTATAATATATCATATTGTGTATATATAGGAAGAAAATAAAGTTTGTATTATCAGACATAAAAAAGGAAAATTGGATTTTAACTGTTTTGGAATGGCCTATGTATGCAAATCGCGTCAAATTTAAGAAAAGAATGGTAAACAATTAATATTGTGTCTTACCTTTCTCGTAATGTTTCTCCATTCCTGTAAGTAATAATATAATTTCAAATAAATAATATGATAATATTGTTTATAAAAACATCATTAATTGCATCATCTGCCTAGCTTTGAACTTAAGCAAACTTTGCTGATTGTCAGAAAAAAATGCATAGACACTTACGCTTACACAAATTTGCTTATCAATTGAAAAGTCTCAGGCATTGAGACATACATATTTACACTACATTACATTATAAATCTACCTTTTATCGAGATTGTTCCCGTTTGCTCTATTTCTGCAAATCATAAAATCAAATATGCCTTGCACTGTTGTTTAATGGGAAAAGGCTACAATCGATTTATCATATTATATTTGAAGTAAACTTATACTTATGAATTTATGGCTTATATGTAATTTTGCTATGTATCGTCCTTTCATCTATGTGAAAAGAGCCAGAGCCAAACTTTTATTATAGACAAAATGCAGCATTAACGAATCAAACTTGCAGCCTGTATTATATCATACATGCATTATATGCTTATTGATATGGTTCATCCTTTAATTTGTGTTATAGATCATACACAACTTTATGCTTTATATATGTTTGATATATTATTATAACAACACCACCATAAACATTCTAGCATATAATATTTGTATAAACCAAACTAAACACTAAAAATGGATATAAATGGGATATAAAAGGACAAGCAAAACAACAGGAAAAGCATATAAAACTTGCACAAAAAATAAGATAGTTTGAGGGTATGGCCGTCCACGAAAGCGTTTGGGAAATACATTTAAAAACCATTTACGTATATGAAACGTGATGTCTTCGCATATGTTTGAATTTTCAAAAGCCCATGAATGAAATTCGTATCTCTTAAAAACAAGTGTATTGAAATAACCAATATGTGTACTTTTGAATACAATAACACAAGTTACATGTTTGTCGATAGCTTACCATAGTGTGTCGGTTCTTTGAATATCTTTACGACCAGAAGTACTTGTATGTTTGCTACCGAAGGGTCTGCTATGAAGCGTTCGTCTATCGTTTTCATCATACCTAAATAAAACTTCATTTTAATTTTAAAACATTCAAATAATTATTCACCTGAGACCTGAAACTGAAATACAGATTAACGAGGCTCATTCACTTTTTAGCGAAATCTAAAATCGTTAATAAAACAAGCTTTATCACCGCAATGAATCGAGATCTACGATATTCTTACTATTTATCATTTCATTTAATTATATTAGTTATGCTTTATGTTTTCTTTCTAGGCGGTACGTCTAATATCAATGCATGTGTAATGAAAAACTACAGTCATAAAAGGTATCAAACCACATCGCAAGTTTAAATACCAATCACTGAAAAAAGGTTTTATTGTTACGAAGGGTTGCAAGATTTATGCGCTTATAAACAATGATTCATTGTATATATGAAGATTTAGTATTTGTTTAAAAATCATGGCACGAATATGGCATAGTGATAAATCATATTGGTGATTGGTTCAATTATGAGAATTTTGCAAGGTAGTTTGGACGGCAATTAATCTAAGAAATACTATTTGCCTTTGACGGTGTTATTTACTAGGATAACTTCCCCCTTATGAATTACTAACTCAGCAATTAATCTAAAAACAAACTATTTGCCTGTGACTGTGTTATTTACTAGGAAACCTTCCCCCTTATGAATCGACAAACTATATTGTGTGGCCTTCTATATGTATCTCCCTAAAGTAATCCATGATATTTACAACATGCATACAACACAAGATTATATAAAGTCTGTAAATATGTTGAAACTGAAATATTGACTCTATGGAAATGTCGGAATTGTAAGAGATTCATCTAGTTCGATATTTGATTATGCTAAATATGTACTTACAAATGGGGCATTCTTGGCAAGTATCATTGCTAGGTTCAGTAATAAGTAGTGCCTAAACAGAGTATGCATATGTATAGATATATAAATATAGCATAGTAACTTTTTTTGTCCTCATAAAACTTGTTATTGACTTTGTATCAAATGCAATCCATTTGAATGCATAATTGACATATTAATTGTATAGTTTTGTAGATTTGTATACTGTGTTTTAATTGTTTACCCTTTTAATTGTATGTTTACTTAATTGAAGCCTGTTCCTAAATCATAACCTGTAGCTTAGTTTGATCCTCTTGTTCGGGAAGGAAGTCTTTGTATTTCTCGAAAGGCCACACTATTCTTGAGACATGGCACCAGTGGAATCCATCGATCGTCCAGTACCAAGACTGATTCATTTCGCAATATGCACATTTGATTTTTGTGGTCTCAAGATATCCTTGAAATTCAAATCAGAAAAAAAAACAAACATCATAAATATTGTATATTTGAAAGCACTAGCAAGTTGATAACTAAAACAAAATGTCCTCACCTTTCTGCCTTTCAAACACGTGTTGATCATATTTTATCTCGATATCAACATCAAGCAAGTCTTCATGTATATTAACACCTTTCGATGATGCGTATTTGATTATTCGATCCCTCATCTCATTGGACCTTGTATCTTTTATTGCCGATATTACCATTTGCCAGTTTTCGAGATATAACTCTATTAGTATGCTTCCTTTTCTCACGTCACGTATTTTGAACCCAATGCTGTCGTTTATATCATTCAAATTCATGCTAACTCTAAAGACTGCCTGTAGTTTGAATTCTTCCACTTCATCTGAATATTGAAATAAAAATGTGTGTCATCAATATGTGCTTAAGTATTATTCTTATTTATTAAACATTGAAAAGTCAGAAGCTTTACGGTTTTATATGAGTTTTTAAAATTAATGGTATAGAATCAAACTATTACAACAATTTGGGTTGTTATAACCCACAAATTATGCCATAAAATTGTTTTACTTCTATAATGCTTACCTTCTGTGATCCCATTGTATTTGGAGAGTAAATGTTCAGCTAAGGTGATATTGTCTGCTTTCAAAATATCGATAAAATCAGTAAAGCGATTGATCGGTCCCCTTAGTATATATTCACACACTATTCTGGTCATCCTATTTCGGTCGGTTGGCTCAGAATTTATCAGAACACGATCGTCATCCGTAATATGATGTGTAGAGAAAAGCTGTGCAATAATATGTTGCACATTCCTACATCGTTGAAGATCAGATAAGAGTGAATGAAGACAAAGACGATGCCTTGCCGTCAAAGCTGAAAATTGAATTTCATTTACTTCAATTAACCACAGGTAAATGTGACTCAACATAAAATGTGGAACATATGAACAATTTTCATTGAAAGAAAACATAGCATTGCATATCATTATAACTTTGACGAAAATTAATGATTTTCTTACGCTGATGACACTGTTGAACAACAGAATGTAGATCTTGTAATTGATCGTGTTTGGAATAAACATTATTCCAAGAAGGCTGCAAAATGGGGTTCATGCTTTTTGCTCAAAGCGATAAATTCTTTGTCGCATCTCCGTTTGATAACAATTTGCATCAATAGTTGGCTCTGTCGTGATTTATTTTTCTCTAGACCCATTATATCCATTAAATCGGTGCATGTTATGTGACCAGTTTGGCTTAATTCCGTTGCAATTTCCATGTTCCAATTCCAATTGTATACAGGATTTCTAATGCATCAGGACTAATATGTTCAATCAGTAACACATGCTCCTTGTCATTGGGCCGGGCGTTTGTACCTTAACAGACGACAAGATTAGTTGATTTGTTCTTAATGAATCACTAATCTCATTATACGTTAGATGTTCTACATAAAACTTAATAACTAGCAATAATAATTATATACTTTTAAAGGATTTTCATGATAGTTATTTTTATATTTATACGTTAAATGAGTAATTCTTGCAATAAAGTACCCACGTGAATTATATACATCTGGCGTACTATAAGGTTGAGCGGCAACACCTAAATTTGATGTTAAAAGTAATATCATATATAACAGTTTAAACATTGAAGGGATATATAATTTTCATGAACATAAAATCATATAGAATGCAACATTGCAGATTAATATATGACACTACATGCTTAAACTTACTCTACGCATATTTTTTTAATTTATATTTAAATAACGATAAAATCTTATAATCAAATTTATCTTAAATCATGCATCTTAGAGCTTGGTTTTTATCACTGTCTAAGTTTTTAGGTAATTGTAACACTCATGTTTCTTATCAGATTAGATCATTTACGCTTCAATGAAAGTCCAGAAAAATATTCTTATGGTTTAACAGTTAATTTGTATGCGACAACACAAATCAAGTGTAAAGTGCCTCTTTATAAACTCACTAAGGATCATGGCTAATAATTGATAATATTTTTTGATTAAATTGATAAATACCTCGAAAGCGATTCGCTAGCATGTGTACTGATCGCTATTGCATCATTTCTGGCTTTTTCAAAATCTTTTCTCGGATTTGGGTATCAAACACGTTTGAATCTTATATGTGTGACATGGTTTTATATTTTATGTGGCATATTTAATCAATATGCTCAAACGTTTCTAAAATTGATAACTAATAATTTGGTATGTTAACGGTTATATCTTTACGACAGACATAGTTAGATATACTATTTTATGATATATTTAGATATTGAATATAAAACGTAATGACAGGCAATAATGATAATATGATTTTTAAGAATCCTTACGGTTGCATTGATATTGCATTGTTATAATTATTAGTTATGTTAATTTTAAAGATAATTTGACAGTTATTTTTTTCGTAAACCGTCAAATGGAAATTCCATTTTTGACAAGTATGCAATACAATACGCACTTGAATATTTACAATACACTGACGTTGAGTGTCATGGGGTGGAGCGGCAGCACCTTCAATTTATGTTTTAAAATTAACTAAATATGACAGTTCATATATTGAAGGGATATACAATATTCATGGATATAGAATCATATAGCATGCAGCTTTGCATATAAGTATGTGATACTAAATGCTTATAATAACATAGCGCAGTTATTAAATAAAGATCTAGATAATAATACAATCTTATAATCAGGTTTTTTCTTGTAACATTAACATTTAAACATGGGTTGCATCTCTGTCTAGGTTTTAGACAATCGTTACAATCATTTTTTTTCATCATATTTTGATATTTATATTTCAATTAAAAAGTGGTGTTTAGATAAATCCCGAAAATTATTCATATGATTTTACAGTTGTTCATTCTTCATTAGACAACATAAATCAAGTATAAACTGGCTCTTTGTGAACTCGCTAAGGATCATGGCGACTTGTTTATGATATATTGATTTATTTGATAAATACCTAGATGCAAAAGCGATTCGCAATCCTGGACACTATTCGATGTTGCATCATCTGTGGCTTCTTTAATATCATTTTCTCGGAGTTGGTGGTCAACCACGTTTGAATCTAAAATGTGTAACATAGTTTTATATTTTATGCGGCATATTAAATGAAACTACTTAAACGTTAGTAAAATTGATTTCCTATAATTTGGTATGTTAACGGTTTTATCTTCACGACAGACATAGCTATATATAATATTTTATAAAACGAAATGACATGCAATAATGATAATATGCTTTTCAAGAATTCTAAAAATTGCATTGAATAATTATAATCATAAGGTTTGTCAATTAAAAAGAGAATTTTACAGATTTTTTACGTAAACCGTCAAATGGAAATACCATTCTTTCTTGACAAGTTTGCAATGAAATACGCACTTGAATTATCTACATTACCCTGGCGTTGAGTCTCATGGGGTTGAGCGGCAGCACCATTAATTAATGTTTCGAATTTACCAAATATGGCAGTTTATATATTGAAGGAATATACAATATTCATGAATATAGAATAATATAGCATGCCGCTTTGCAAATTTGTATGTGATGATAAATGGTAATACTAACAAAAGAATTTTTAAATGAATATTTAGATAATAATACAAACTTATAATCAAGTTTATCTTACATCATTTATATTTAAACATGGTTTGCGTCGCTGTCTAAGTTTTTAGGTAATAGTAACACTCACATTTTTCATCGCATGTGACTATTTATATTTCAATAAATATATTAATTTCAGATAAATCCAGAAAATTATTCATATGATTTTACAGTTGTTTATTTTTCATTAGACAACATAAATCAAGTATAAACTGGCTCTTTGTGAGCTCACTAAGGATCATGGCGACTTGTTGATTATATATTGATTTATTTGATAAATACCTAGATGCGAAAGTGATTCGCAATCATGGACACTATTCGATGTTGCATCATCTGTGGCTTCTTTAATCTCATCTCCTCGGAGTTGGTGGTCAAACACGTTTGAATCTGAAATGTGTGAAATGGTTTCATAGTGCATGAAGTATATTTCATGAAAAACGCTTTAGTTTGAGTAAAATTGATTTTCTATAATTTGGTATGTTTTCACGAAAGAAAGAAATATAAAGAAATAGTATGGTTATCTTTGTCATAATAAATTTGGATTTATTTGTGAAAATGATAGTGCTTGATATTCTGGCGTTAATGCCATAGATTCTTTTATAAATACAATGTATTAATATACTTATTAATAGATTCCTGAGAAATATAATAAATGGTCAACGTATGAAAGGTTCACTAGTTAAAATTAATATAAAGTATGAGTATAATGATAAAGAAAATGTGCTTCATACCTGAATCATTACGGGATTGCAGTAAATGACCTTGAGATATTCCGACTGCCCCTATGAACAAAAATACGTTATAGAAGCACATAAGAACTAGCGCACCTTGTTAAAAGGGATATATATAGGAAATAATCCACATTTATCAATGGTTCTCAGTAACAATGTACTCATATATCTAGTATTAACTACTTATCTGAAATATTATTTTATATATGTTATATGGAAATATTTATATATTAGAAAGATGACAATTAAACATATTGTTGTATCATTTCCATTCTTCATATATATACAACAATTGTAATTTGATCAATTTCTGGTCACGTGTTTCCTTACGATGCTAAACGGGATAAATAAAATTTACCACAATGCCAATATATTGGATTCGAATATTGGATTCGATAGCAGCGATTGCTATTTCAAACATCTTTTGCTATTTATTCTGTTATCCGTTCAAAATATACCTAAATGTGAAAGAGACTCGGATTCATCGGAACTCCTTTGGATTGAATCATTGTCGACTTCTGGTCTTTGACGCGTTTGATTTCCGTCATCCAACACGTTTGGCTCTAAAACATAGGTTTACAAAAGGATCCTTAAGTTATGAGTCATTCTTCATCTATAGCCTGCTTGGATGACTTATATGAATTTTTCGTAAATAAAAACTATTACAATTAGCCGGGAAATTATATTCCTATGCAATATTAAGATATTATTTTTGCAATACAATTCAATTTGCAATAAAAAAATCATACTTTATAACACGCCTAAAACAGTTTAGCCTTTTTAGCCGTACGTGCTACTATTCCTGGACTTACCATGTTGAATTTCCAGTGAAAATAGATGAGATGGAAAGAAACCCGAGTCACTGCCTGTTGAGCTTAACGGTTCGCACATCATCACGTCTTTCTTTAGTAAATCATAAGCTTCCTTATTTCGAGTTATAAACATTTCGATAATCAGTTGTTCAAATTTTTAACGTAATAAATGAATCACAGAAACAATACCATTGTTCATGACCAGTAAACATCAATACTGAGATAGATTATGCAACGATATTTTCGCCTATAGAAATAGCTAACCGCTATAATTCAAAGTTCTATTGTAAACGCGATATCTAGTTTATGTCCGTAAAGCAAGATCAATCAACTATGCACAAGATATGCGTTGTGTGTTTTATTATACATACCTTCTGTTACTATTTTACATTTCATCCATGCGCGAATAACGTAAATAATCCAAATTCACATAGTATCCTTTAAAATCATATGACTTTGTGAAAAATGATTTTGAGTTATTCTTTGTTGCTATCAAAACAATATCGCAATGCGCAATAAGTATAAATATTTTGTTCTCAATCGGTACACAATCACGTCATGTTGTGCTTAAACTCATATCAGTTAAGTAGGGCAATTAGCTCAGTGCACAATAAAATGGAGAAGTGTTTTGTCAATATATGTCAAGATAGTCAATTAGGTCGATAAAAACCTAAAATGAAATCAGTGGATTTGGAAAAGATATATGAATAAAAAAAGTTGTTTTATAGCAGCGGAAAAAATCACATCTCTGTCTGTTTAAATTGCTATTCACTTCAGTTTAATTTTCAAAACATACTTAATTCGTTACTTGTTTTCTTTTTAATTTATTTACTTTAAAACATATAAACAAATAAAGAAACACAAATACTGTTGAATATTCCACACCTTGTTAATATATTCAAGTCACATGTTAATATCATAAAATATGCGTGAAACCTAAAGGGCCGGATATGCTTGAATCTAGTACAATAAGATCATCTGTTATCACTATGCATGAAGTGGTCTTCGGTTGTCTACACTATCAATATGCTAATTAATCACATTGGGTTTTGCAATGAATAGATGAATTATTTAAACCACTATAATAAAGTTTATTCCATACGCTTAATCTATTTAATAATAGTTAATTATATTTTCACTGTTAACATTGTTAACTGTTTTATGGCCTTCTTTAAAAAGTGTCTTCTTTTCAAATATATTTATGGAAACTATTGAATGCCTTGCCACGAAAATTGGAAGCTTAAATGTTGTTTTAACTAACATACGTTCATGTTACTTTTTGATTATTACTGTTAGTTGGATTTTCACTGTTCTGATATTAAAACGTATTAATCTTAGTCAATCGAAGTGTCTATGAGTAGAAAAAATTCTGTGACTAAAACTTTTGGAACATCTAATCTTATAAACGCTCTTTCACAATCAGAATGTAGATTTCGTATATAACGAAGGCACAATCGGTGTTGAATAATTTCATATGGAAACAAAAACCCGCACATGTTATCTGCTCATGATATCTGATAATACAAGTTTTAAAAATTATAAATATCCCCTCTCAATTGAAAATCGCTAGAAATAGCATGGATATATCTTATATATCCAATAATACTGGAAGGCCCATATGCCTTCGTATGATATTGTAAATAATTTAACAGTCCCTTGATCAAGATTCCAGGAGTCCGTAGAGCAACAAATTGCGCCGTTGCGAAAGGTCTTTGAGGCGTCCATATTCCTAGCCGATATATTTCTTCCGTTTTACTACAACACTATATTTTCATTTTATTCTATCCGCTTGTTGATGTCACTTATTTCTCACCATAGATTTTCAACCTTGTTTTCAATGTCTGTAAATTTTGTAGCCATGTCATTCAGAAGTATCACTGTGTTATTTTAAACTCACTCAATATCATTTGACTTGTTCAAATACTTGACGCTTGCATCTCTAATGACGTAATCAATTTTCATCCTGTCTATACTATCCAAAATCCTTTGAAAAGTGCATTTAATTTGTTTATTTCAACGTTTATTTGACATAGCTCAGAATGTAAAGGTTTACTTGTTCTGTGAAGCGATTTAGATCGGCACGGTGTTGAAATCATAGGCCAATAAACTTGTTTCCACTTCTAGATATGTGAAATCTATCTCCGTATTAAGTAAGTTAGTTGTCTTTATTTCCGTTACTCCTTACAATAGCGCTAAATTCTTTTTTGCATTCTAGTTAATATGTTTGTGAACCCCCTTTTTACTACTACCATTGCCGGTAAAACAGGGCTACATGCAAGTTACAGCAAATGAATTACCCTTAATGCGACTCATGATTGTTATTGTTCAGAACTAATGGATAGCCACGTATGTTTATATATTTGTTTATCCCTAATTGTTTATTTGTTTTTCTCAAAGACAAAAACAACTTTAACGGGATTTTTCAAAGTTCATAAAAACACGTTTGAAGCTGTCTATATGCTCTCGTGTGATCTAGTTTATATCAGAACTCGTAGAGTTGAACCAGTTTAATAAATAAAAAAATGCAAAGCTGTAAAATGTGCTGGCATTCAAGTTATATACGTATTATATTGTCAAATTGTTGAAAAGTGAATCCGTTCAGATAGTCATCGCCGACAAATTCCCTAACATACTAAGTATCTATAATGGACAGTGTTTATACTTTAAAGCTTATGCCTTTGAGTAGCCTTTATATATATTACAAAAATACCACTTTCAAAATGCATTTATCCATATTCAAATAGTTTGCATATAACTACAAAATTGTCAAAACGAGTTACTGGTTGAAGTAAAAAATGATCACAGAGGAAATTATCAAATCATTAAACAAAGCACTTTTAACGATGTACCACATTTAGTGTTTACATATTGATCATAAACGTTAAAAATGTACTTTTCTGGTTATGCTTAGACGTTTAATTTCACAATTAGGGACAATTCAAATTTTACTTACACAACAGACACCCTCATCAAATCATTATGTTTAAAAAATGTGTTCATGGGCAATGTGTTGAATCAGTGATGCGGACTAATGCATATGTTTCCTCTTTAATAAGCCCGATAAATATAATCAAGGATAACAAAGAGTGTTAGGACAATCTTATGTTGTATACTTATAGTTGAGTAATACAACATTTAAGTCAGCAATAGTTTTTTTCATAAAGGACATATAATTAGAGAATTTACGTTTAACTAATTATGCACAGCATTTAACATGTAAGTCATCTGTATTTTGCTTTTATAAAAAGTAAACATTCTACGTGCGAGATATGATATGAAGCCATCTGTCCTTGTTAGGTATAGACAGTTGGGAAGAAAAATATAACATTGATAAAATGGATATCATACAATATAACGCTGCTTAAAAAATAATAAAAAATGGCTTAAAACTCCAGAAAATCAGCATTATGTAACAGCTATATATAGGTTCGAGCAAATTGCAATCTCTTTTTGTAAGGACACATTTTAGTTTATATCAAAAAAGCTAAATCATAGATTATTATAATTTGTGGATTTCAAAACAAAATGGGCATATTGATATTTATTTCATTTTTGCGTGCAATTTTGCAATCATAGATTAGTGTTTTCTCGAATCCAATGAATGTATTCATATACATAGGCATAAACTCCAGGTGTATCGGAGGCGCAACCGTAGCCCCATGATACAATGCCTGTGAGTTCGAATGAACCGTCTTCTCGCTGGCGAACCAAAGGACCACCCGAGTCTCCCTATGGTTGTTGAAACAATGCAACAAACAAAATATCAATAATTCTATGAATGTGAATTCCATCAGATCTAATCAATTAACTATAAAACGAAAATATGATCGGGGATATTACGATGGCACAAGCTATTGTTATTTCAAAAACATCACAAACATATGAGATACGTTTAGCCTAATCTTAACAATATAATAGATCGAAGCTAGAATAAAATCACTTGACAAGAGCTGGCACTATCTATCACCTTGAATGAGATACTAAAAATGGTTAAAATCACAAAATGCACATCCTCTTATCTTGATCCTATGATCATACGTGAAATACCTTAATATTTCCGATATGTACATTGCACAACAATACAAAAAAAAATGATATTGTCTAAATTTTTCTCTCAGCAATATGCGAAAACCTTACAGAATTTTAAATCACTGTCCACAAGCCTCATTTCGTATTTAAACTCAACATAGTACGATATTCATAAATGTACAGCTCGTTGTTTTAAAACAAAAACAACATTACCCCCTATCTTATGATCAAATTCTAATTATTTGCGTCTCAGTATTTGATTGCTACAGTTCATATTATCTTATCATTTCTGTTATGTTATAGATGTTACGATGGAAAAATATGTTTATCACACTGTTACCTGACATGAGACTGCCTCGTTGTTACCACAATTTCCTGCACACAACATACCGTCTGAAATTTCCACCCCTTGACCACAACACTCTTGACAGGTGGTACGAGACATCAGGTCAACACGCGTATATAACAGAACATCAGAAATACTTCCATCTAAATAAGATCAAGTGCTATATATAATTGTATTTAATTATTTAATTTTACAGTGTATTTTTACTTTACACGTGCAAAAGTTTGCATCCAAAGTTAATAACTAAAGCCCATTGTTTTGTAAAACAGCAAATCTCGTAAAACTACGCATATTCCGGAATACACCTTGCAATTAAATGCGCATGAAGAGTAGACTTTTTGAACACCTAACTAGTTTTAAGCATATCTGCTGTATAATGACGAATGATACGTTGAGTCATTTAGCTATATCTTCTAGTAGTTTATCTGACCTTGTTGAGTAGTTCCCCATCCGCTAACAATTAATGACGTTCTGCCGAGTATATTTGAAGGCAAAGTCGGCAGAAAAATACGTGACACAGATTTCGAAAGGGTGATGGGACTACTGAGTTCCAAGATAGCAATGTCGTTAAGCACTTCATACTCGTAATCACCATGTATGATAATCTCCTATTGTAACGACTGATGACATTAATAATAAGCCTATAAGAATATACACTATATTGCTTAAAAACAACAGTTTCCCAAAATAGATAAGATTAGATAACGTCTATAGAGTTGAACTTTTTAATCTCTACAAAATATGCTTCTCGAGCTGGTCCCTACTTATCTAGTAACATTCATAATAATAAAATACTTTCCAACATGGTAGAATTATTAATATGACTTGTATATTGATAAATTATCACATTGTTGGTATGATCACTGTTTTTAAATATGATTAAATAATCATTGTAACCATATAAACTTCGATTTATTATGATTTAACTACGGCACAGTTCTTACTGAAAAAAATGGATTTTGATATCAAGTACAACTAAATATTGGCGAAAATATATGGATATACATGACTTGTTTATTGACAAGCTTTTAGTGTGAACAGTGATGTGTTTTTTTAAATAAATATACATGGTTACAACATAAATGTCGCTTTATTATGCTATAATTAAGGCATTAATAATTAGTTCTAACCGACACAAAACATACTTATAGCTATTAAGTATTCCTGGAGATCTTGGTACTTCTAAGTACTTCTGAAAGCATGACGTTATGATGACCACAAAACTTTCCTCAGGGTGACTTTGTCATGAGTTGGTCTTTACTAGAAAATATGTTATACTTGGGGCGAAGCTGTCTGTAATATAATGCTATATAATATGATTTGATCGGCGTGACCTTATAGCGGCGTCATTCACCCCGAGCGGTGTCATCCTGGGCGAGAAGCGAGGTACATATGAGGTCAAAATCTTGACTAATCATGACCTTTCAAAAGTAAGATATGACCTCATGATGACTTAAGTGTGACTTCGCCGTATCGGCTTAGATGTCACACCATAGAATGTAATGTACCCAGATATAAACTAGATTTATAATAGATAGAAAATTGTTTTACATAAATGACGCAAATAGAAAAAAAATCATTCTTACTGATACTGAATATCGTGTACCGGCGAGAGGGTCGGATATTTGATGTTTCCCCACTACGACCTTTAAATCATCTTTATCCTTTACAACGATATTGTTGTAATAGTTCTTGCCGCTGAAATAATATTAAAATGATCCATTGGTTTATTAAGTCATTATGTTATTTGCTAATCAACAGTAGGTAAGCAAGGGACGGACAGAGGGCGAAGCCTGAAATTTGTCTAACCACGTGCCCGAGGGTCAGTAATCATCGTTTTGCCCTCAAAACATGAGGTATTAATTTTAATTATATCGTTTTCTGATTATTTATATGTTTAATATACAAGAAAAGTGATTTTATACTCTTTTCATCACCCTGCCACCCCCTGTGCTGTAAATAACATGATCGAGGGCTGGTTCGGCATTTTACTATCCCGGCAGTTTACTAATCATCTCTTTGTAAAATATTTTAGAGGCATATAATGGCGTCCTATATCTACTCTTATGTGTGAAGAATATGCAACGATGAATAATAAACTAAATTTATTTCTCACATAACTCAATGTGTGACAATAATAATTGAAATTTACACCGAATCTCGTCATGACCTCACGCTGAACTTATGTGATAAAATATTGAGTCAGCATGAGTTCATGATAAGGTTTTCTGAAGGCAGGATACTCACACTAATCAATGGGCGGCCGTAATAATGGACCATTCAGAGACGATTGAACCACCACAGAAAGGTTTTGTACCAAATTTGTGAACTAATGCTACCTATTTAATTTTAACAATTTGTTTTAGGCCTTGATGTATTGGATATTGAATACGTATTGACATACTTATTGACGTTAATCTAGAATTTGAATCTTGTCTTTTCAAAGAACACAAATCTACTTATATAAAGCGTTTATGGTAAAAATATACACTCAATAAAAATGCATAGTCGGAATTATACTCCATCTGTGATTGAGATTGGTGAGTTTAATTGTATTACCTGCCATGGAAACTCGTTCGGCCGAGCCTGCCAGCCTCCTACAATATTTGACGAAATGTGGGATCCTCCTGCTATACCTGCATCGTTATATTTGCTTATACCACAAACACTAGTTCCTGATAAAGGGAATACCAAACAAATTGTTTTAAAATGACTATGAACTCGAACATAAAAAATGTTTTTTTTTGTATAATTGCGAATGTATATTAAATGTGGATGTATTGTATACAGACAATCAAATATGTCAATTCGTCTACCTGTTTAACTCTTTTGCATTTTTACATAGCATCAACTACATTCTGAATTTTGTTTTTACCAAATATATTAAAAATCATATTAAATATATCACAACAAATATATGTACAGTGGGTTAACATCCTGTAACATATATAATATAAGATCAATTCTTTTAAAATATGTACCCCATTTAACAGCACACTGCTCTGAATCATTTCAAACGTAGGCGATTCTAACGCAAAACCACGTATATGCGAAGGTATACTTGTTCGTAATAATAGTTGTACACACAATGAATGTAATCAGTGATTATTACTTTATTTAACATGTTCCTTCTTTATTTGAAAATGATTGCAAGTATATGGAGCTAATTGAATACAAAGCTCAGCATTATAGTCTAGAGCTTTTGAGCTACCAATATTTTGCTAATTTAACCGATGCTGTGATTACAACCATTTGTACCATAAACACTGAACGAGGCTTAGTGAACATGCGTAGAAATAACCAACTTTTTCATAAATTCACTTTTGCTACAAAAATAAATCTGCCTTAAATAAACAAACAATATTAGTTAAGTAAATTCAATTTCAATTTATAAAGAGAGTGAAATCATATCATAGTCTTTTTTGAACGATCCACGGAAGGTAACATGACATTGGATAGCTCAACGCAATTTTGAAAGTAATAAGGACATGTTAAATTCGACGTAATGCCAATTAATAATCATCCTTTAAAATTTATATTTACCTTGATCATTGCGTGTTCCATTTGTGAATGCCAACAGAGACAGCAGAGTGACCAATGGAAAGACAGTTGAGCTGGATATAAACATCGTTATGCTTTTTATACTTTTTGACATATTAATTAAAATAGTTTTATGATCGAATAACTAAAGTTTGCTTAATATAAAGCTTGCAACGATTAATCGATTCTCATCGATTCAGAGCCGAAACACTTGAAATAATACTCTTTACAATTAAATTATTTTAATCGCATTTATATGGCATGAAAATCGATGAATTTTGAATACATTTACTTGAAATTGATAATTTTCATTTAAACTCTGTATAGTGCAACAAACATCTTATCCATTGCGCAGCAATTTTCGAATAACCTAATCCTGATTGATATATCATATTTAACAGAATTTAGGATCATTTGAACCAGCTGTTGTATTTATTCATTAGTGTATTGTAACCAAATGTTTTGCGATGACAAAGGACGGACACAAAATACGGTGATTATATTTGCTTTTGTCGAAATTAATCGTAGCCTCTCAATTCAAACTATATTAAGCAAAACAAACAGACCTTATAAAATGAATGTATATAATAATATAGGTACGATGGTATATGGAAACGTTTTGAAAGGACATTCATTCTAATGAATAGAACAATAACATAATGAAATAGTTTACTGCTACTTATTGGGGTTATAAATTCAACCACAAAAGACCCTTCACTAAGGTAAAAGGTATTATCTTGCATATAATTGAGTATTATTTTTTACACCTGCAGCCTGTGGTAATATGATCTTATTAATTGTTTAACATATTTCTTTCCAATAGACTACAAATACGGATAATGGGAATTTTGAATCAGGTAATAACGGTTTGTCATTTTTACCCATATTTTTACAAGAGGGACTATAGCCTTGTGTGCAAGTCGATGGTTTGTTAGACTCAGGATCAGCCAACTCTCCAAATTACGATGTGAAAATATTATTGCTTAATATTCTATAAACATTGTCGTTCATATTCCAAAAAAAAGTTTTCTTGTAGCCTACATTTATGACATCGAACTCATCTTATCACTTGGTTTTTGAGACATCAGCGGCCGTAACCCTCGTTTCGTCGCATTAAGCGCTGTTTAGTGCATCGAAGCTTTGATAAACAAGCACATAATTTCAATATTTCATCTTTGACACAATAAAACACATATCATAATATGATAAAATATATTATGGTGTAATTTGAGTTCATCTACGATGTTCTAAATATAATTGAGTGCACTGTTTTACGGTAAAAGTTTTATAGTTTTTATGGGAATTTCATGGGAATTATTAAAAGGTATCGTGTGGTGAATACGATATTATTAAGCTGAATGTAAAATACTTAAATCTAGGATTTGTTGCCCCCATTACTATATGATAAACAATCAAATCTAGGTTTTGCTGCCCCCATTACTATATGATAAACACAGTTATATATATAGAAAAATGCTTCGAAATCCTGACTGAGATTACTTTCATTTAATGGGTTATTATGCAAACATATGCCTTTATGTATCATTGGTAGACTATTAAGTCACTATGACCATTTATATGGAATTCATAAATTCTTTTACGTGGTTAATTGGCTAGATCTATATAAAATCTCATGTCTGGAAAGAATTTAATCGTTTGTTTAGATTCTATGATAAATTCTATTTATTAACACGCGTTAGGTTGCTTTAATTAACTCCATGTTGATAGATATATTTTCAAGCAACTATAAGTAGCACACAAATACGATTTCCGGATAGCATGATGAGTTCTTAACAGAACAAAACTGCTTTTTGTCCCTCCGCACCTGATAAACAACGGGTGAATTATGCACTTAAATATCGTTGCTGGTGCCCTTGATATTTCAATTCCATAACTCTACACGATTAGAAACAGCCACACCCGGTACATGCGCTCATAAGAAAAAACAGAAATGTCTAATTACAAATAGCGAATTCATTTAAGTGTGAGAATTGTGTTTAAAGTACCAAATGTTTATTACCTTAACTATTTGCAAAGTGCGCCAATCTTGTCAATATAATCATGATATTCGCTGCGATAATGACGTCAAAAATGCAGTAATGCAATCACTATGGATACCATTGGAAAATTTAAATATATATTAACTTACGAATGAGTCCTTAGAAAAGTACCAAATATTCGGTCAGCGGTCGCTAGATATCATGAAAGAGGCACTGAATATCCCAAACTTAACCTCGTTCAATATATCCATAAACTCGTTAGGATTGTTTCAGAGAACAAGCTATTGTTCCAATGCAACAAAAAAGAAATGTGTCAGTATTAGCCTTTAGATAATGCCAATTCAGCGTGAAAAAAACGACAATAAGTTTAAAATTGTTCCGTAAAATGTCATCAAATATGTTGTATTTTGTAATTTCTACACGCAAATATAAAGCTGTTAATAAGAGGTCAGCACTTTTTCGGTGCACCCTTGCTTAGCCTCGTTTTGAGATTCACAGGACATCGAAAACAACGACAGAACGAAAACCAAAGCTTTCAACCCACGATGAAACCGAAATTTTATCCTACGTAGTACTCATTGCAAATGCTGGCATTCCAGTCACTCATACTAAGTTAAGGGTAATCACAGTTCGATTTTCAGCTCATCAGTAATATATATAGTTATTATACAGAGTCTATGTTTGTTTGATGTAAGAGATCATAATCCGGTAAAATAATCTTACCACGAAATTGTTCCTCAACACTACACCCCCTCAACCAATCCTATGAAACTACATATACTGTTACAAATACTTCTTACCTCCTTTCAAGATGTTTCGGTAAACCACACCACCTATGGCCCTGTTGCGCTAATCCCACCCGAGTCCCCCTTCCCATGGACAATTTTATAAACCTTTCAAATTTCATATAAATATATTCAATCGCCACGATAAATTTGGCCTCTTATAATAAAAAGCACAACCTTTCCCGGCAAAACCGCCTGCTCCCCCGCCATGTCCCCCACCCTACGCGTGTGTATATAGGTTCACCATCCACCAATTATTAACAATAAACTAAAAGAAATACATTACATTTTTATTTTGATCCGCCCTTTGGACAACCCTCTTTACTTCAATCTGTTTACTCATCCCGAAATTAAAGTCCACAACCATACATCGAACGTCCCTCATACATTTCTAAGTTAGCGATAGTTTCCTATACAGCCCCCTTCACTCTTATCTGTTTACTCATCCCCAAATATAAACAAATTTCACAAGCATGCATCGAACGTCTCTCATACATTTGAGCGTTAACTATGCCAAGCGACCCAATTTTCGATAAAGTATCATTTTAAGTTAGCGATAGTTTCCGATAAAGCCCCGTTCACTCTTATATGTTTACTCATCCCAAAATATAAACAAATTTCACAATCACAAATATGCATAGAACGTCTCTCATACAGTTGAGCTTTTACTATGCCAAGCGACCCAATTTTCGATAAAGTATCCAAAGTCCCCTTCACTTCAATCTGTTTACTCATCCCCAAATATAAAGTCCACAACCATGCATCGAACGTCTCTCATACATTTGAGCTTCAACTGTGCCAAACGTACAAATTGCCGATAAAGCTTCCGATAAATGTTTTAAGTACGCAATAGTTTCTTCATAAAGGACATAATAGTTAAAAATTAGGGGTTAAACTTATAATAAAAAATATGTTTGGTCTAAATGACTATTGTTTCAATTTCAATTTTATTTCAATTCAAAGGTTTAAAACTCATAATTGTTCTCTCTTTATTCCCTCAAATACATTTATTAATACAGAATATAATTTAATACATATTAAAGTGAGCATCAAAAATCTACATTATGTAGAATGTTTTAATGATCGACTTATTGTTGGCCTAAATAAATCATAAGAAAATCATGAAAGATAAGTCTGGGCAAAACTAAACGTGCTTGGGCATAATCATGTATATTCTTATGTTATGCGTGCAATTATACCATCACATCATTTATCCAATCGATGTATTCATAGACATCGGCATAGACTCCAGGTGTATCGGAGGCGCAACCAAAGCCCCATGATACAATGCCTGTGAGTTCGAATGAACCGTCTTCTCGCTGGCGAAGCAAGGGACCACCCGAGTCTCCCTAAGGTGTTTGAAACAAATACAATATCAATGATTTTATTAATGTGGATCTGTGCATAAACTACACCATAAACTCATGGGATATATATTGAAGCCTAATTTGAACTATATCATAGATCGAAATAAGAATATGCTATTAAACGTTATTATAGCTGCTGCAATAAAAACATACCTGACAGGAGTCTGCCGCGTTGTTACCACAATTTCCTGCACACAACATACCGTCTGAAATGTTCGCCAATTTACCAAAGCACTCTTGACAGGCGGTACGAGACATCAGGTCAACACGCGTATACATTAGAACGTCAGAAGGACTTCCATCTAAGTAAGTTCATGTGTTGTATATATATATATAATTGTATCGAATGATTAAGTTGTACAGTGTATTATACTCTTTAAATTTGCAATATATCCATAAATAATCCGCAGTTAATAACTAATGCCTAGCAGTGCTTTGTATAACAGCAAATCTGGTAAACATACGCATATTCCGGAATACCACATTACAATTAAATGCGCATGAAGAGTAGACCGTTTTAACATTAAACTAGTTTAAAACATTTCTGATGTATTACGAAAAATGTTCATAACCAATTTTAGTTAGTATAATATCTCACTAGTTTGAGTATGTCTCCATCCGCTCACAATTAAAGACGTTCCGCTCAGTCCACTTGGCGGCAAAGTCGACAAACAAATACGTGATACCGAGTCCGAAAGTATGATGGGAACACTGAGTTTCAATATAGCAATGTCGTTTAGCACGTCATAGTCGTAATCACTATGGATGATAATCTCCAATTTTAGATAAACCGATTAAATTAAAATATAGCATAAAGAAATTCTATTCATATAATCATGATACGATCAATAATTATGATATTCCATTTGAGGTTGTTTAAGATAACATATTATATAACTTGATAAAATGTATGTCTGGTAATAACACAACAAAAAAGTTTATTTGGTGGTTGTTTGATTTTCATTTAGTTTTTTACCAACATGTTTCGGTCTAAGCGACCTTCATCAGGGTGTTTTTGTACAAAATGATGAAATCGCATAACTGAGCAAGGCAAAGTTCGGTTACCCTGAACCATTAACTGTGAAGTAATAAATATAAATGTCTTTCATTGTTGCGTAATTGTGTATTGTTAACCAATTGTATTTATTTATTCTATTCTTGCTAAGTAATATTACATAAATGCGTTTAAAATAATTCAAATATAAATAAAATAAGTTAGTTTTAATATATTATCATGAAATATCTATCTTAAAGTCATTTTTTTCAGGAGATGAAGCTTAAGAGCGTCTTTTCTGGTGCATGTTTGGTCACATATGGGTCAGTGGTGCCTCCTGGGTGTGAGTAGATGTAATGTATTTCTTTGCTGAAGAATATTATTTGGCATTATATAAATTGTTAGTAGAGTTCAGTAGAAGTTTTGCTTTAAGTATTTCATTGATCCATGTTATATACCTTAATGTTGTTATGAAATCGACCAAAATGATTTCATTTTTAGCTTCTTTGCATTCCTGATAAAAATGGCCAATTTAAAAACAATCAATGCTTCTTCTCTTAAAATGTCAATATAATACGTAACAAAATGTTGCACGGAACCGTCAATTAACCAATTTTTACTCGTCATGAAAAAAAAGTTGTGTCCTGATCAACTGAATATATATTACTAAAATAAATGTAAACAGCAAATTCCAAATAAGGAACTGTTTAAATTATAATTGAGTTATAATTGTTTTACTGTAATAAATGCAAAGAAATAAACAACTGACGCAATAAAGAAAAGGAACACTTTTATCGGTTTCTATATCCCTATCACATATTTATATGTGATAGGGATATATTGATATTCAAAACTTAGTGCAAAATACGCAAGCTATGACATACAATAGAATGCTATTCACCTATATAAATATTTGAACATTATGACTTTTATATAAATAACCCAAATATAACTTAAATATCTTACTGATACTGAAGAGTGTAATTCGTGGTCATCGCTGTTAAACATTCGATGTTTCCCCACTACGACATAGAATTCATCTATTTTTATTCCACTGTAAATACAAATGTAAAATTGTGGCTCTAATCTAATTATATTATATTGTGAAAAGATTTTAAGTAATTGTGTTTTTGTTATTTTTGAATCAATAGTTAGCAAGTTCTACTACACAAAATCCACTGACAGAAAAATCTCATGCTCTCACGCTGAGTTAATATCATAAAATGTTTGTCAGCATGAGCTCATGATAAGGTTTGTGAAAGCGGGATACTCACACTAAACAATGGGCAGCCGTAATAATATACCTATCAGAGATAATCGAACCACTACAGAAAGGTTTTGCATTTTCTTCGTAACCCAGTAATGCGACCTATAATTTCATTTGAATTCGAATGAATATTTCATCTTAAACAAAATTTAGGATTATTGGAAACAGCTGTTTTATTTATTCATTATTGCATTGATTTTAAGTATTATGCAATGACAAAGGACACGTACTAAAGACAGTGTTTTTATTTGCTTAAGTAGCCATTTATCGTAATCGCTCATTTCAAACTATACTATTAAAAAAACTATAAAAAAGTTGCAATGGGTAATGGCAGAGTTTTAAATGGGCATACACCCTAATAAATAGGTCAATTGCATAATAAGATATTTTAATGTTACTAATGGGTCGTTTTACCCAGCTGTGGTTACTTAACAGCAAGCCCAAGCTCATTCCTTCCACTTTTATGCGCTATGTTTTCACATGTAATTTGCTAAAATAGGTCGGGATAACTGAAGCGTTTTCAAAGATATAAAAGTTATAAAATAGCTGTTGGTAAGCCAAGTTCATTTAGTCTCTCATCATATAGGTTTCATGTAATAATCATATGATAAACTTGCTAAATTAAGGCCTCAAATTAACCTACCCTCATCCAGTCAAAAATACCACCAATAGTGGCTTGACCTAGAATGTGGGACAATACTAATTCATTTGATTTCTCTTAAACTCCCTAAGACGAGCGATATGGTCACTAAAATGCTCACGGGACATTTTGAGCACATTCGTTTTACATAAATATGGATGTGTTTGTTTGGATGGTGTTACATTTACTGATGACATAATCAGGATGTGAGCTTGCCGTTCTGACCAGATAGTTGAACTGAAAGTGGCCGAGGCAAAACAAGAAGCACCTTAACACTCCTCTCTCATAAATGCTTTTACGCAAGATTATCTGAGTATTTATATGGTTTCCTAAGATCAAGACTGAAAATGAACCCTTTTTCAAATTGTGGATTGTGAGCGCCCCAATAAAAGACCTTACCTAAAATGCCTAATTGGGTGCATAAATCTTATCACAAAAAACCTTTACAAATGTTAAAATTGATACATTGCATATCATTGATTTTTGATGATAAATGTCCATATCTTATTCTTTACACTTGAGGCCCGCGGTAATATTTGTCGGTAATGTCTTTGCAATATATAACATATAAGGGTATAGGCAATATAACGGGGTTTTATTTTAACCCACATAAATACAAAGGGGACTATAGCTTTGTGTGCAAATTGATTGTTTGTTAAACCAAGGATCTGCAAATCTCTCCAAATTAAGATGTGACAATAGCATTGCTAGATATGAGAAAAACACTGTTGTTCATTTTCTAAAAAAAATCCTGTAGCCTACATCCATGACATCCAACTAATTAAAATTACTTGTTTTTTAAGACGTCAGCGGCAGTTAATCTCGTATTACCAAGCGCTGTTTAATGCAAGGTAGCTTTGTAAACAGATGACACATAATTCTAATTTATAACCTTCGACCCAATGAAACAAATGCCATAAGATTATAAATTGTATTATAGTGAGTGCAATTTTAGTTCATCTAAGTTAAGGGGAATCGTAGCTCGATTTGCAGCTCATCCGTAATATATAAACATTATATAGATTTTATTTCTGTTTTGTGTAAGAGTATTATAACCCGATGAAATTAGCTTACCACGACACTCTCCTGCAATACAGAATCCCTCAATAAATCCCCATTAAACTATATATAATATTTCAAATACTTCTGACCTCCTTTTTGAAAAGAAAATGTAGATGTTTTAGTAAAAAACAGTAACACCCTACCCACACCACGTATCACCCTTTAGCCATAAATCCACCCCATCCCCTATCCATGAACAATTTTACAAACTTAAAGCAATTTTCATAGAAATATATTGAATCGCAACGATAAAGTTGACCTCTCATAACAAAAAGAAGAACGGCAAATGCGCCCGCTCCTGCCATATCCCCACCCTACATGTGTGTATATATGTTCAACATCAAACAATTACTAGAATAACTCAATGAAATATATTATATTTCCCAAATATCTTGATCCGCCTTTTGGATAAAGCCCCCTTCACTTTAATCTGTTTACTCATCCCCAGATGTAAAGCTCACAACCATGCATCGAATGTCTCTCATACATTTGAGCTCTAACTATGCCACACGTACCAATTTCCGATAAAGCTTCTTTTTAAGTTAGCGATAGTTTCCGATAAAGCCCCTTTCACTCTTATCTGTTTACTTATCCCCAAAAATAAACAACGTCCACATGCATGCATCGAACGCCTCTCCTAAATTTGAGCTTTAACAATGCCAAACGACCAAATTTCCGAAAAAGTATCTTAAGTCCCCTTCACTCTTATCTGTTTACTCATCCCTAAATATAAAGTCAACAAGCATGCATCGAGCGCCTCTCATACATTTACATGCTTTAACTATGCCAACCGTCCCGTTTTCCGATAAAGCTTCTGATTAATCTTTTAAAGTTAGCAATAGTTTCTTCAAAAGGACATACTAGTAAAAAATCAGGGGTTAAACTTATGAAAAATATGTTTAGGTCTTAATTACTTTTATTTTAATTCAAAGGTATTTAACTCATAATTGTTCTCTCTTTATTCCCTCAAATACATTTATTAATACAGAATATAAGTTAATACATATAAAAGTGTCCATCAAAAATCTACATTATGTAGAATGTTTTAATGATCGACTTATTGTTGGCCTAAATAAATCATAAGAAAATCATGAAAGAATCAGTCTGGGCAAAAATAAACGTGCGTGGGCATAATGGTGTTCATTTTTATGTTATGTGTGCAATTATGCCATTACATCATTTATCCAATCGATGTATTCATAGACATCGGCATAGACTCCAGGTGTATTGGAGGCGCAACCAATGCCCCAAGATACAATGCCTGTTAGTTCGAAAGAACCGTCCTCTCGCTGGCGAACCAAAGGACCGCCCGAGTCACCCTATGGTTGTTGAAACAAATAAATATTAATAATTCTATCAATGTGAATCTAAGGTTAGAATTGTTATATGATTTTACTCTTTGTAAGATCATTCCACCTTATCATTATATATATACATTTATCTGTAAAACGAATAATCTATCGAGAAAATTACATTAGCACGGGCATCAAATGCATCATAAGATTATAAGATACGTTTTTGCCTAGTTTTGACTATAGACTTGATTGGAACTATTATATGATATCCCAGTCAAGGTAACGGCTTAGCTACCATCTTGATATAAATACTCAAAGAGGTTCAAATGCACCAAATGCATATCCTCTTCCATTATCCTACGAGAATGGCCTCAACATATGAGATATGAACATTGCGCAATAACACAAACTCGATTTTGTCTAGCATTTCTATCAGCCATATGCAAAAACCTTACAATATTTGTGAATCACTCGCCGCAGTTCCCCATTTCGTATCAAAACTCAACAAAGTATCACATTCATAAATAAACAACTCGTTGTTAAGAACATATTTACCTCATATGTTATGATACATTTCGAATCATCTGTTTCTCAGTATTTGGTTGCTACAGTTCAGATTATCTGTTTATTTCACGAAATCAATAGTTTATACATATGTTATGTTACAGTTATTACCATAAAAACATATTATTATCATACTATTATACCTGACATGAATCTGCCTCGTTGTTACCACATTTGCCTGCACACAACATACCGTCTGAAATATATTTTTCCATGTCCATACACTGTAGACACGCAGTTAGAGACATCAGGTCAACACGCGTATATAGCAGAACATCATAGGGACGTCCACCTAAGCAAGACCATATGTTATATATAATAATATTTAATTATTTGATTTTACCTTTTGTGATACATTTTATATGCAATATGCATGATAATTCTGCAGTTGATAACTAAAGACCAATGTGTTTGTATAACAGAAGTTCTCGTAAAATAACGCTTATTCCGGAATGAACTTTATCATTTTCTAGATATGGCATTGCATATTTAATCCGTATGAATAGTAGACCTTTTAAAAACTCAACTAGTTTAAATCCAGTTAAAAAGATGTCTAATGAATAACAACAAATGATACAATGTGTCATTTATCAATCTCAACTAGTATCATATCTCACCACTTTGAATAAGGCCCCATCCGCTCACAACTAAATATGTTCCGCTGAGTTGACTTGACGACAGAGTCGGCAAACAAATACGTGTTACATAACCGGATAGTTTAATAGGCCGATTGAGTTTCAAGATAGCTATATCGTTAATCAATCTGACATTGTGGTAATCAGGGTGGATGATAATCTCATATTTTAAGCAAACTGATGATATTTAAAAACAAGCCTAAACCAATATACATTATAGGGTATAACAAAGTTATGTTATTAACATCATCATAATAAGAACAATAATTATAATTATGATATTGCATTTTAGGTGGTATCAGATAATATATTATTGAACTGTTTAAAGTGATGCTCAAACCAAACCTAAAATTAATATGGCTCCGTGTAACAATTTGTTAAGTACACTTTACATGTAAACTTTACATGTTTTGCCAAAATTTATTTTGAAGTGTTACATGATAATGGATCTATGTAATATTCTTTAATGCTACCATTAAGTCGATCATTATGAAATCACAGTTTCTCTAGCTTCTTGACATACATATATTTAAACATTTTAAGAATATCAATATTGTAAAACAGACAAAATAGTTTACAAAAATCTTATTGATATTTCATATCGTCCATAGGGGCTATAGTCGTTTGTAAAATGTCTCCCCACAAGGGCATTTAAATCGTCTGTATTCATTTTGCTGTAAATACGAATGTAAATATTGGTACTTATAAGATTAAACGTATATTATTAATTGAAGTTGTATTAGTTTTAATCAATACTAAGTTAGTTTTTCTACAATCTTAAAAATCTCAACAAATGCATTATTATTGAAGCTTGATATAAATATGCTCAATAGAGATTTGTTTCAACACCCTCATATGCTACTTTCAAAATGCAAAAAGTTAAAAATGCTGTCCAATTCTTTCAAAACTATAGCAATTATATTATAACGTGTCATATCACTTTACCAATGATAAACTAGAAAACGTGTTTGATATTAAACGCTGAAAATGACAACGGTAAATTGATTATTAGGTCGACCCCTTACATATTGAACACTTGCAAAACTGAGATCGTTGATGTCTTGTGTTATATTTATATATGTTTCTAACAACAAGATGAATAATAAATTAACATCTTTGCATACTCACTGAACACAATGTGCCGCCGTAATAATAAACCGATCAGAGATTATTGAACCTCCACAGAAAGATTCATTTTGATATGCGTATTCTAATGCTACCTTCAATTTTAAATGAAACAGTGTGTTTTTGTTATGTCTTAAGCTATTGGATAGTATGTATGCATGGACCTTATTGATGAAATCATAATTAAAATATTGTCTTCTTAAAGAGCACAAATTATTTTCGATAAAGTATTTAGTGGAATTAGATATAATAATGTTAATGAGTCACTAAAATAACATCGTCAGAATTGTACTCTAACTATCATCAAATTTTTTTATCATCAAAATTTTAATTTTTCATTACATAAAATTACCTGCCATGGAAACTCATCTCCACGAGCCTCCCAGCCTTCTACGATATTTGACGAAATTACAGATCCTCCTGCTATACCTGCATCATCATACATGCTTATACCACATCCAATAATTCCTGATAATGCAAAACAAATGATTTTACAATCACTATTAACTCTAAAATAAAGCATGTCTTCTATGAATAGCGAATGCATATTGTGGATGTACTGTTTATAGATAAACAAATATGTCAACTCGTCCACATGAATTATTTTTGTGCTTTATGTTTAACAATGTATTGTTTATAGATAACCAAATATGTCATCTCGTCTTCATTAATTACTTGTGCATTTTATGTTTAATAAATCACAAAAAAATAATGTCCAGTGGATAAAAATCCTGTACCTTATATGATATTTGATCGATACATTTTTATTATGTACCCAATCTTCAAGCACATATTGTAAGACAATTTAAATACATTCAAATAGCTCTGTGTTTACTCATTTGCATGCATTATTGTAATTATAGTATCGTTTATTTTGTAGATTATTGTGATGCATGATGCGAATCAGACCATCACACTATATCAACCTTTTGTTTTTCTAATATATAGATTATATTTTTCCATAAATCTTTTCTTTTGCATGTCTAAGTCCGATTAAAACGTCTTGAATACATCATTACCGATGACCACAATTCTTGAATACAATGCTCTTGACTATTTAAAACGCAGTTGTTTATCAAGCGATTGTTGCGTGAAACCGGGCATATATGTAAAGGAAGTCTTGCTCGCCATGATAGCTTTAACGTTCATTAACCATGAAATGAATCAGGGTAAATTATTCTTTTTAACATTTTCCGTCTTCATATAAAAATTACTGCTAGTTTATGAAGCTAATTAAATACAAAGTTTAACAAAAATGGTTTGGTACTGTCAAGTTATCTATATATTACCATTTTAATTCCTTTAGTGCCACAAACGAATTTTGTTGAAATTTGTTGAAATTAATCAATTTGAAACGTTTCCGGGTTACAAACAAATCAACATATCAATCGAGCATAATACCTTTTTCCAATACACATTCAATTATGCACGAAATATGTTTTGAGACATTTTATTAAAACGAATGCTGTAATTGTCAAGTCGAGTTTAGATTGATAGATATGCGAGACCACCTATAGTTAACTTTTCAAAAACCAGCTAGCATTCCTTCCATTAATCCACTTTTGCTAAAATTAAATACATCAACCTAAAATAACCGAAAACAATATGAGGGGAATTAAAAAGTCAATCCCGAACGATCCACGAAAGTAACATAATATTGCACAACTCAACTCAACGCCAATAAGTATATAGGACAGTTTTAAGCCGGCATAATGTCAATAAATCATCCTCTCAAATTCGTATTTACCTCGATCATCGCGTGTTGCGCTTGTGGTTGCCAGCAACGACAGCAGAGTGACCAACAGTCGAATAATAAAGCTGGTAATTGACATCATTAAACTCTTTATACTTCTTCATATACTAATTTGTTCCTGACAGTCTAATGAGTTTTAATGAGATCTAATGAGAACGAAGCCGCTTGATTGTCCCTACTCTGTTTATTATAACATAAACAGGAGTATTTTGCACTTAACATAGTTTTTGGGTGCATCCGATCTTATTATATCAGAACTCTACAAGTATTACTAGCCACTGCCGCATCCAGTTAACGCGTTTATAAAAATGCGCCGAAATGTCTTATTTTCGGTGTGGAAATCGTGTTAAGAGAAACCAGTTTTTACTACCTTTACTGTTTGCAAAGCACGTTCAGCTATTTTAAAATAATGGCAATCGCCGTTAAATAACGCGACTGTGACGTGAATAATGAAGTGACGCAATCACCATAGCTACAAGGGGACAATTTCCGTAACCGCAGTTTATGTGTAGTTACGATTGAAACCATAGAGGAGTACTCAACTTATTTCAAAACCAGACAAAATGTTTGGTTAGCGGTCGCTGACTATCAGGAAATAGGCAGTGAATATCTCAAACTTAGCCCTGTCCAGTATATGGAATATATAGACATGTAGATATGTATATACATCTTGAATACATTGAGTAACCCATTGATTAAAACAATGTTTTTTGAAACATCGTATTGTGAATTTTCACCTATTCAGTCCCTTTTTTGCTCACATTCTCGGCCATTTCCCCAGCTGATATAGCTTTTGTTTTGTACGAATCGCATGTAAATGCCTTTAGATGCATGGTAGACTTTAAGTTCTTTGGTAGACTTTAAGTGATAAGTTTCTTTTTTACAAATCATGCATCTAAACGGGCATGGATCCGTTTGGGTTGTAGAATTAAGAAATTCTGGTGCTGTTTGAGGAACCTGGTTTAAAGGCTGCTGAGAGCGTTGGAATGTCTTGATCCGACGTTTTTCCTCGGCCTTTTTTGCATATTTTGGACTTTGCTTGTGAATTCATAGCTGATCCAAGGAACTCACATATATTACGCAATCTTCACATAAAGGAGGTTCATACATAGTATGAACAAATGGTGTGACCGGGGTTGAAGCTTTGATAGAAGGCAACATTTTTCTTTGAAGCCCGATCATTGCGGTCGAGCTTGCATCTACATGACGTACCTGACCAGTTGGCATCGATCCGACCGCCCATTGATCTTAACCATTTCCAGCTGTGTCAAAAATGGTCACGTTCTAGTGTTGTATCACGTGACATCAGATCAGAGAAATTATATGAAGAGTGATTTAAAGTCGTGTTTCGTTCTTTTTGTATGAACCATATGTTTTTGTTCTTGAAATGGACAACCAAAATATAACTCCAAAGACAGCCTAGGGACGAACATAAATGGGATCACGTGGATTATTTATATTCAGAAAAATGACTCGATGATAACTTATACATCTTCTCAAGTGAGATAGCGCTAACATGTGAGAAAATATTTTCAAGATACGTAGACAAATATATAAACTATTAAACATCGATAAGATGCAAGTTATTCATTGAAAGGCTTATTGTAATTAGTCATAATTTACGAGTAATAGTTTGAATGTATAAATACAAGCTATTATCTATTAAACATGTTTTAATTTATGTGCTTTCGTGTACTAATTTGGAGTTTGTGACTTATTGGCATCAACCAACTCAAAATTAACTCTTGCTTATACGAAAAGAAAAAGCTAGAATATCTATTTATGAAGTTTTGGTGAAAATACATATATGACTGATTGAAATGCATTTTAAAACTTACAGATGATTTAATTTTTTAGGAAAAACTCTTTAGAAAATAATCGCAAAACATACAATTATCTTCAGATGATCAAGATATTGAAAGAACATTACATAATCCATAATCCGGCGTCGGATATGATATAAATCATCCACACATTTTCTGTTTTGCACCATTGACCACGGTATCACAATTAAAGGAATATGAGTTTGGGAATCCATTTTTAAAGACATGAATTTGCAGTTTCTCGTTGGCGAATTTTGTTTATGATCCTGCTGTAATAAACCCTAAAGTACATGCCGGCTTGCTTTTCAATGGGCTGCGTATAGCACCCCACAAATTGTGATTCCACACCAGAAACTCTTACTTTTTACTTCATGTACATGTATAGGTTAACAGTTAATGTGCTTCTGGCAAAATAATGCCATATTGTATAATCATATCGATAATTGTTGGTTATTTATGTATTAACCGTTAATTAGAGTTTACTAATTACTAAATATTAACAATTGCAAGTCATACTAATAAAGAATCAAAAACGTGATATTTTATTATTTTCTAAATATAAATATATATTATAGATGGATAAATTAATATGTATGTTGTTCGTATTGAATATTGCTATTTAATTGCTATTCAAAAAATAAGAATTCATATATAGCTCCTCTTTTGCGACAAATATATTAATAAAGGAAATGAATGGGTTGGTCATTTCTAAAAGTTAACCAGATTTTTTAAATAAATACTCCTTTGCACAAATATCCGTATTTTTGTAATTAAATCAATGTAACAAAAAGGGATATGCCATTTATTGCTGTATATTCTCTTAACTTAAAGCATGTTAGTTGTGAATGTTGAGGCGTTTGATACATTATTAATTAGGAATATGCCTTTACCCTCTTATTTATTCTATATCAGTTGAAGCTACCGAGATATTATATATATCCTTTTTTTCGACTTAGACTTAAAAATAATAAATTGATAAGCAAGCTTTTTTATATAGTCTCAATAGTAAAAAAGAGGCATAATGCAGCTTCTCCGATCATTTCATAGAGAAAAACATATCCTAACTATCTTCTTGATTTAAGAGAGCCTATTCAAGTTTGCCTGCAATCTGGTCTCAAATACAATAGTACAAATTAATACCAAAAGAAGTACCTTTGTGAATGTAGAGCGAATCAATATCATCCACTTTTATATGAAAACCATTTTGAAGGGTGATGCATTAAATTCCGACCGGAATGGTAGGTAATTGTACACCATGTCTTCTATTTCGATAAATCTTTACTTATTGGAATTATAATTTTGAAATTAATTGATTTGTTAAATGTAATTATAATTGTAAAACTTCAAAATAATAAGGAAATTAGACGTTTAAAAAATGGTAGAGAGCTTTGTAGTGAAATTTGATATTTCAATAGTTATAAAAAGTGCATGAATATAAAACAAGCCTATCAGCATTAGCAATACCAGAAAACTCTTATGTTTTAATACTAATTTGACTATTTTTCGTTGATAATGGCCTTAACACTCCACTCAATGCCTATGTGCGATATTTCTTTATGAATATAGAAACCAGTTCATGCATTAAAAAAATGCACAGCATAACATTGTATCACTGCATTGAAGACAGATGAATCATATATAGGTAGCATTAGCTATTTCGCAATGTTTTGTGGTTTTTGTAAACGCAGCTATTTTTTGCACGACAAGCAGTTTTTGATATTTCGTTTTCAGTTCGTTGTCAATACATGATACATTAATCCAGTCTTTTGCGCTTTCATAAAACAACGCACTATTATTTCAAAATATTGAACAAATGGATATAAAAATGAATAGTTCAAATAAGGTATGTTATTTATCATATACACAAATATGTTTTCATATAACTTGAGGTATCTATTAGATTAAAAAAAAATATATTGTTTGATAAAGGAAAAATAAACTGTTCTCCAATTTCTCAATTAAATGTATAGCATTAGGTTTTGTCTTGAATATATAGCTTTTGTTAAATTGTACCTATTTAAAAATTCATTGATAGTTACCGCATTATATGTTTTAATATCAAAATGCCGTTTTGTGACAAATACTCGGATTTCTGAATTTTCCGATGAAAAGATATCATACATCAACGATTGAAAAGAAGAAAATTATTAAGTCCGCTCAAAATAGTTAACGCAATTATATCCTTGACGTCCAACAAAAAGGCATTTTTGCATTTTTTTAAATATTCATTTCAGAATAACGAGTGACATGATGGTTATCAAAGCATGATGTAAGAGTCAAAATTTGCCAAGCAACTCCTTCCTGATTTCGCTGTTTCGTCATTCATCAGAAAGAGAAATGAGTATTTTTATTCAGAAAAAAAACGATTACATAAATTGGAGCTGATGGTTATCCAAAATATTCATGATTGATGCAAGAAGAAATTCCTTCCTGACTTCCTGACTGTTCCAACATTCATCAGAGAAAGAGATACGGAGAGAGAGAGAGAGAGAGAGAGTGTGTGTGTGTGTGTGTGTGAGAGAGAGAGAGAGAGAGAGAGAAAAAAAAAGGGGGGAAGAAAAAAAGAGAGAGAGAGCAACATGATTTAAATCGAAATGTTAATTAAATGTTTATTTAATTGAGATAATTATAATCAATTCAGAGAGAGTGAGAGAGCGAGAGAGGAAGAGAGAGAGAAAGAGAGAGAGAGCGCGCGAGCGAGTGCGAGAGAAAGAAAGAAAGCAACATAATTCAATTTGAAATGTATATTAAATGCTTTTTTGAATATTATGATGTTAAAATATAATTCCTCTAGGATGAAATCATTATTTTGAAAGGGGATTTTTCCAGTATTTTAAATATACACAACAATGTACCTTTTTTTGCTCGCGAATGTCTTAATGCGTCCAATATCATACAAGGGTGTGAGATAGTCGTTCACAGTAAGCAATAATTACATACATGTATATGTAAGAGTTCATTCATAGCTCCCATTTATTTACTTGGAAAGTTTAGAAAATTAACATTGGCGTATAAGTACATTATGCATTTAGATTTTCATTGATTAAGAATGCATGATGTATGACAGATTTCATTGAATATATACATGAGCGAGTGCATTAGCTCGTTAAAACACGGTAAAAGTCTTATATGGGTCACAAATGTCGTATATGAGTACATTACCCATATGAAAACACTGTAAATCGTTCAATCGAAATATGCTTACACTGCATTAAATCCGCTTGTTCCCTCAAAATCGACATTTTGTTCACTTTTTTGCAATCATAACACTATAAATACCAGAAGCTACCTTCTGGTATTAAAAATAGAAAGGAAAAGATTGCAGATAATTTGGACTCAGATAATTTGGAAAAAAATAGTCGGCCACCGGAGTGGTTTCATGCCGAAACCCGGGATTGAACCAGTGACCTTTAGATCTTCAGTCTAACGCTCTCCCAACTGAGCTATTTCGGCCGACAAGTGTTATGGACAATCATCTTAATTCATATACGCATTAATCAATATTCTCGAACAAATGGTATCATCTATAGAATTCACATTATGTGTAAAATAGATACAATTGTAAATGCAACAAAAATGTTGGCCACCGGAGTGGTTTCATGCCGAAACCCGGGATTGAACCAGGGACCTTTAGATCTTCAGTCTAACGCACGGCTGTTTATCCTCTATATAAAACTGCCCCTTTAGTTTTTTGGATCTACCAACGATGCCTCTATATCTTCAACCCCTTTTTTTGTTTGCATAGGATTAACCATGCATGTTTTCGGCTATTTATGCATAAAATCGAGTGAAATTTTCATTTTTTCGTTGTCTTTACACCGTATTTTAAAATGGTTGCCACATTGCTTTTCCCTTGAAATTAACATATTATTAAATTTAACATTAGCTTATTCTAACGGTGTAGGTCATATACCCCCTCCATGTCAATTTATTTACAAACAATGCCGATGAACATAAGGCTCATTTGAATAATAAATACACTTTTACTACATATTTATATGCAAAACTATGAATCGCATTGACTCTTAGGGAATCGCTTTGTTAAATTTGACGTTTTTGCTTTGTCATATGTAAAAATCCATCTTACACCTTATGGAAAAAAATATGTGCTTAGGAGGATTAAAGCATTTGGTTAAGTCTTATTCACCTCAAAGGGGACAGTCCATATAATCGGCTTAACAGTAGTACATAGTTACAGAACACAAACGTGGAATGAGTATACATTTCATTGAACTCTTAAGACACCTTATTGAATGAATTGCAATTAATTTTCCATGTTCCCCATAATGTCTTCAATTTAATGACATCTTAGATGTTCGTTTAAATTTGTATGGACAGAAGAGGGGAATCTTCTATTTAATAAAAAAAAAATTTTTTTTTAACAATATTAATAAATATTGAGCAGACAATTTTGAAGAAATAAATCAATTCGCGAATGAAATAATTTTAATTGTATACACATTGTTCTTTGTAATTTTGACTATAATTTGGACTATATATACTGATATTTTTCTAGCACAAACAATTCAAATCAGGTTTGAATGACCGAAGCTATAAAATCTATTACGAATTTTGAAAAACACAATGCAGTTACCGTGGGATATAAATAAGATTTTTATTATGTATT
>LQRL01007724.1:0-12560 GCA_001703475.1 Hydroides elegans
CCTAAGATCTCCTCGAGTTCAAAAGTAAGTTTTTTTTCTATAAATAAGGACATGCATACGATGGTGGCGATATGCAAATAAAGAAATTAAAACATATGTATAGGATGAGATCGATGTATTACTTAAAATAGTGTACAGTTCCGAGGCGCAGCCAATGAACCCTATAATTTGAAATAATGCCATTTTTAATCGCGGTTTCACACAACCTGTTATTTGCATATCGTTCATTTTATATACCCAGAAATTTGATAAAAATGTCGAAACAATATTATCAACAAGCAGATCAGTGAAACTGATCAAGTCCTCCGCTACTTCAACAATAGTTTAAATTTGAGAAAAAAAAACAGTATAGGATATTCAATTAGAAGATCTATGGAATCCATCAAAAGAACGTCTTTCTCTAAATGTTTTTCTTCTTATCTTTCTTACGACGTCTTTCTACAAAGCGTCTTTCTCACAACGTCTTTCCCTGAACGTCTTTCTCACAACGTTTTTTTCTCACAACGTCTTTCTAACAACATCTTTCTTACAACGTCTTTCTCACAACGTATTTTTCACAATGTCTTTTTCACAGCGTCTTTATCATATCATTCTCACAACGTTTTCCTTACATACTCGTCCACACAAAGTAGTCTTCACAACATCACGATATACGCGTTATCTTTTTCGAAAATTCGCCAACATTACAATTTTTGAGATACACCTACGCGTATAATAATAGCTTCAATATATGTATTTTCCATGTGCAAAAGGAAAACGAAATCCCATGAGGGATAGACGAGATCCTGTTCGTACAAAGTAGTGGCCAAGGTGTCGATAGACAGACGGACAGACATGGTTCATTGGTCTTATAATGCCATATAACGTTTAGAAAGTTTGAAAATTGTTCATAGCTCAATTACGTCTTGTAGTGACGGACGGACAGGACTGAATACTAAAGTCGAAATTATCTAAATTAAAATGTGTGTTGATATTTAGAATAAAACGTGTTATACTATAGTCAAAATTATATAAATTAAAATGTGTGTTGATATTTAGAATAATACGTGTTAATAACCATAGCATCGCGTAGTTATAACACAATTTCTAGCGTTTAGCGTTTGAGCTCGAAAACCACTTTTGTATGAAAAAAAATGCAATTATTCCCTTCTGTTCGCGCAAAATCGGGCTTTTTTGGCATCATTTTCGAGCTTTCATTTTGCGTGAGCGCGCCTTAAGGTGTTGCATAAATGAGGCTATGCGTTTACCGTTTATCTTTATCGTTTACTGTTTATCGTTTAACGTTTAAGCGTTTACGGTTATCGTTTAGCGTTTTACCGTTAACTGTTTAGCGTTTATGCGGTTACCATTCAGCGTTTAGCTTTTTTCCAGGTTGGGTTGGACACACCTTCGATCTACCCTCTCCCGAAATATACTTATTGGGAAAGTTAATTAGAACCTGTGTTTTCTTTTAAACGAGGTCAATGATCTCAAAAGCAGAAATTTGAGAGTCCATTATTTTACTACTAGGAGTCCATTATTTAAAATAATGGACTCCTAGTAGTACATTACAAAAAATAATGTACTCTGAAAACAAAGGAATGACGTCACTAGTGTAAACTAACGGTTATGATTAGCGTTGAACAAATAACAGTTTTTTTTCAATTTTTCTTGTGTTACTCGATACATCAATATGTTAGGTCTACCCATTAAACTAATTTGTTACAAATGAAGGAGTTCAAACCGGCTATTTTGAGCAAATATTAGAATAGCCCGTTTGCCATTAACCTCAGGATGGCAGATAAGGTACCTCCGATTTCATCGAAAATTAACCCATTTAAACCAATCTAATCGCAACAAAATTAGCCAGAGATACATTTAATACCTTGGTAGACAATATTCTGAACCAAAATATATAAAGCGATTGGTTTACAAATCCAAACAATACGTTTTTATACCATGCACTACTGAATAGACTAATGGTAAAAAAACGAAGGGCACCCCACGACATATTTTTCAAAAAGTTGTAAAATCAACTCAAATCAACTTAACAACTATGAAGAACAACAATATAATGGTTTTTGAACATTTAAATTTTGCAAAAAGGTGTTCCTTTTTTCCAAGCCAGCTGGGCTGTTCCTCCTTTTCTAGCCAGCTTGGAACAGAAAAGGAACACCTTTTGCGAAAATGGAAATGTTAAATACTACCAAATAATGTATTATATCTTGCAAATTATAGCTTATTAGACAATTGCAAGCAAGTTTAAGCAACTTAGAAATAATTATTCTCACTAAATATTATGAAAATCAAGAAATTATCAAAAAAGGTGTTCCTCAAACTGCTCAAATCTCCAAGCTAGAATTAATTTTCTCAAAATTTCCAAGCCAGATGGAAATTGGTGGGGAACAGCTTTTTGGGGGAACAGCTCGTTAGGTGCTCTTCAAAAACTAGAGGGGGTTTGACTTTTTTTGGACAGTGTAGTAAGAAATACAAATAGATAATTCTTAGATGAATGATTGACAAATGCATGAGAATTCGACTTACCATGCATTTGTGATTCATCCATGGGTGTCTCCGCCATACCAGAATAATTTTCACCTTCAGCATTATAGTCTGTCGTCTCCGATTTATTTGCCTCCCTTGAAATAACATTTTCAAAAACTTTTAATTGTTTAGAAGAAACCAAACAAGTAATAATCTGAACTTTGGAATTTTTATGCAAATGGATTTTTTTACAAGTATGAATTAAACCAGGAACATGATTGAAAAACTTTCTTCATATATTATTATTACATGTGACCATACCCCGAGTATTTCATGCGAATCACGATTTCTGCAACCGGTAGAGCGGCGATAGCTATTATCATAAAACTCACAATTCCGACTATTTCTGAAACATGACAGTTGAAAGTTGAAAATACAATTAGAAAATTACAAATAGTTTTCTCTATTCAAATCTTAGTCATAGTAAATATCTATCATATAAATTAAGGGCACATTCTTTTATTTTGAATAATAATCATCATTTAGAGGGTGACCTTTTTGGGGGCGTCCTAAGTTTCAAAATCTTAAAGTGCATGAAAAATAGGATTAATATAATAAAAAGTGATTTACCGGCTGTGGATGCTTCGCACTTTCCATTCTCACATCTAAAATATATTAAGAATACAATCAAACAAATCATTAAATAAAACTAACATCTAAGTACGAAACTTTAATATTCATGCATTTAAATAGAATCTATTGCAAGTTAGGACTGCGTTTATAAAGAGCGAGTAATGCATTTACATATTTGTACGCGTAATAGAAAAATACTCACTGGCTTGCAATCGAGCGTTGCGCTACCCCTGAAATAAAAATAAGTAAATAAAATCAAACAAAAGTCTTTGATTGCAAATATGATTTGTCTGTTATACATGAAAATATTATAAAAACTATAAAAATAGACAGTTTCACAAGCGCGTCCGCGATCTCAAACGGACTATTCGCTGTAAGTTATATTATATACAAATATATAAGTAAACAAATCTTGCGCATGCGTACCAATGGTGTTGCAGACGCAGGTTCCGTTATCACACTCGGCGTAGTCGATCGATGTTTGGTTGACGCAATCGGCGTTCGTGGCGCATGAGTAAATTTCGCAGTTGAGCAGGCACTGGTCCAGGGATTCGACAGGCGCGTAACCTTATTAAAATCGATTAGTATATTTAAAGTGTGTACGAAATATTGGCTATATGTGGATTCAAGTCGTCGATATCAATACCATATTTTATATATGCATCCGATTCGGATGGCGAAAATTCATATTACATACCAACGAAATAATTTTAAAATCCATGGCCAATAAACTTTATGAGTGGTTTTTTAATTGGTAATTTTATTCTGAAATATAAGTAAACCTTATATAAAACAGATAAAAGACTTTTATAAGTATAGACGAATTTCTTAAAAGACAAACATAACGCATTTACCTGATATACATTCGCACGTATAATTCGAGCAGAAACTATCGTCAATCGTGGCATTGCAATCCGCATGCGCAATACACTCATCCCCAATCAATCGAGCTGCACATTCCGTATAATTATCCGTCGCATAATATCCAACAAAACACTCACACGTATAGTTCTCATTGCAAAAACTAAACTCAATAGGAATATTGCAATCGAGGTCGATTTCGCAAAAGCCACCGATCACGCGTTGTTCGCAATACGTTAGGTTATCGGTGTCATAGAAACCAAATAGACATAAACATGTTCCATTGTAGCATTCGCTATTCATTATTGCGTCACTACAGTCCGTATCTAAGAGACAGGTCTCATCGTAGATTTGTCTCAAAATACAAGCTGTATCATTGTCTTCAGCATTATACCCAGATTCGCAAAGGCATGTCCCATTGGTGCAATTCGAATTCCATACGGCATCGTTACAATCACTGTTTAATATGCATGTCTCATCGCCGATTTTTCTCAAGATGCATTCCGTGTTGTTTGACTCAACGTTGTAACCAGAATCACACAAACACGTACCATTGGTGCAATTGCTATTATAGACAGCATCATAACAATCCGAATCTATGATACATGTTTCATCATAGATTTGTCGTAAGATGCATTCGGTATTATTGGCTTCTACATTAAACCCGGAGATACATTCACATGTCCCATTGTAGCAGAATGAGTCGGCCACCGCATGGCTACAATCCGTGTGGAGGGTACAGGTATCATCGCCTATGAACCTGTAATGATAATTAACTTGGTGATTGATGGATTTTCGTGGAGTCTAGTGTTTTTTTAATACATTTATTATGCTGATGCACTCTGTGTTACCTTAGATAAAGATTGACTGAAAATGCGAAACGCAATGGCCACTTCAAGTATAATATGACGAACTCTTTTCGTTGGAATATAACTCGCTCGCATCGCCTCGTAACTGTATGATTTCGAGTCGCGCATTTACGCACAACGGTATTCCCTACGCCTTACAAATATACATGACATCACTCGTGTGAATAACTCATAATCAATTAACGGTGATAAACGGATTTTAAAATAACGAATCATTCACAAACCCGGTGTGGCAAAATATATGAAACCACGTGCTATTCTATAGATTCTACGTGTTTAAAACATATCTCTATACATTTTATTCATAAGAATAGCTGAATTTATGAAGGGCACCCCACGACCTAATTTTCTAAAAGTGCTTATTTGTGCATAAAATCACTTGAGACATTGATTTAAGCGATAACCAATCAATTTTAGCAATATAAATTTTACAAAAAGGGGTTCCTTTTTTTTGTAGCTAGCTGAACTCATTGCGCTCATCTAGGTAGCTAGAATTGGGAAAGGAACACATTTTCTGAAAAATGAAAATAGTAATACGGGTATATGTGACCAATTTTGAGTTGTACTTCAGTTTATTGTACCTAGCTATATATCTCTCAAAAAGAATAAACCCAAAATTTTCTATGGAATTAATAAAAATCGACAAAAATCTAAAAAGGTGTTCCTTAAATTTTTGTAGCTAGAAAGCAATTTTTGAATGTTTGTAGCTAGATGAAATTTGAAAAGGAACACCTATTTTGCGGAACACCTCGTGGGGTGCTCTTCATTTATGAACGAATATAAATGTTGTGATATCACTGAAATTCATCATTCACAAACCTGAGGTAGCATTCATCCAGAGTTTCAACCTCTTGGAAGCCACTGTCGCAATAGCAGATTCCGTTAGTGCAGTTGCTGAATTCAACAGCATAGGAACAGTCAATGTTTACGTTACATGTGTCGTCGTATATATGTCCTATAATATAATTTATTTCAATAAAATACACTTATGATATGTATATACATGACATTGCAAATGTTATACTCAGATAATATTTGTTTGGTAAATTCTATTTAAAGAGTACATTTAAAAAGTGGAGCTCAACAACTAAACACACAATCCCAAATCAGTATTAGAGGGAAAAAAATGCGAGTTATTTAAAATTAGCTAGAAATAAGAATTAAGTGGACTGACCTATATTTATCATCTTATTTATTTCATGTTATTTTACATTCTGCCTAGATTATAAGTTGGTATTAATTGCCATAGTATGCTAGGTATGACAATCAGAAGATGTGACAGATACAAAGATTTTGAAAGAAAATAGTTCATATTTCTAACTGATATCGCAGCTGGTGTAATCGGGGCTCCGATAGAACCCGGTGTTGCAGACACACACTTGATCCGTGCAGTTACTATTGTCAATCACAGTGTTGCAATCCTCGTCTATAACACATTCATCGCCAACGCGACCTGCAAAATAAAATTACCCATATCATAATAGACCTCCATATGCTATTGATATATTGTTCTCAAGTTGTTTAATTCTAAATAATTATAATTCCGGTACGGATCGTGTACGTTTTGCTTTTGATTATGACGTGAGAGGGTGAAGTATGATAAGGCAATAATCGCTAATGAAAAAAAGTCTCCTTCTGAAATGGATGACAAGCTCTATTCGAAAGTATTTATACAAAAAATATAATTAAGTCTATACATACAGGATCTGGTGAAAATAGTTATATCTTTTTAAAATCCTTTCTAAAGCGTTATAGAATCAAAGGGTAACCTTATCATTATCACACTTTCCCAAATCTTAACTGATTTTAGCGACTAGACTTACAATTGAAATCTAAAACCAAACAAGATAATGTCATATAACTTACGCGCAATACAGAAAGTGCCCGTATACGACCCATAGTACCCCACGTCACACGCACATGAATCGTTGACGCAACTGCTGTGCGAAAAGGCATCGTAACAATCCGCGTCCGTCTGGCAATAGTCACCAAGTACTCCTTTATGAAAATAATATGATTCTAAAATCATGTGTGTGAGTGCAATACATGGTAAAATGAAATCAAATGTTCGGTTAAGATGTAAACGATTTTTCTAAACCAGTGACTGTTGACATTTATTTTTCCTTCAACCATGAGAAGTGATATTGAAAATTAGAGGAAATTAAAAGAAGATAAATTTCAGCTAAAGTTCAATTTCTAATATAACCATTATCCTTCAGAAAAATTCATGAAATAATTTTTACTCACGTCTGGTGCATGTGGTCCCAATCGTATTGTTATAGAATCCAGACACACACTGACACGTTCCTCCCCGACATTCTGTATCTTCAACGTACTCGGAGCAGTAGCAGCACCCGCTGATCACCGTGCAGTCCCACCCGATCCACTTGGCTGCACACAGAGGGTGAGGATGAAAATGGAATATGATATGAAATATGTATAACAAATTGGCAAGTGCCATCCCGACATTCTGTGAGCGCATTTTTTTATATGTATCTCGTCTTAAACAACAAACGCGCTGATTAAATGACCGTCGCATTTGTGACCGTGCAACCACAAGAGTGCACCCCTGCCATGTAGATTCTAGTTATCTTCTTCGGAAATGAGGAAGTGTTGAGATAGACTCTGCTGACATACAAAGTGAGGTGTGTTACAGATGATTACAATTTTGAAAGTCTCAAAATACCTTTCCCATAGAAAATCTACTTAATTCATTTCTGATGAACAAACTTATTGAAACACAAATTCTACCTTCATCATATCCGTCATTGCAATCGGCTGTTCCGTCCAGCACCCAGCCAATCGGAAGACATCGCGTGCGTTCCGTTTGCCCCGCGCATGTGTATGCGCCGTTGCGACATGGGTCATCAACTGGTTGAAAAAAAAAGGGAATGGATAACAAAATATTCAACTTCTTGTTACTTGAATTTATTTTATCAAGAGTTAATCATTTTTCAAAGGTGTTCGAAAAATAGCAATGAATGTCTCTTAATATGAATTTTATATTTGTGAAAGGATACATGGTTTTCGTTGCGACTTTATTGTATTATTGATTTGATATAATTCTGGAGAGAGCGCTTACGACCCGTCTGAGAAAATGGGGAATGGTACAAATACAGAGTAACTGTGTTATCTAGTATAAACTAATGGACTCGGCACGAGTTGTGCGAGATCGAAATACTCGAAATTTGGTTTATATAACAATTGTCCGGACGTTATTTTTCGTTGCGATGGTAAGAACATGGCTATAAGCATATTCCCTCGAAAACTGATAACGGTTTGAATAACACCACTATCGAAGTAACTATGGATATAATATTAAGTTCTTCTTCAATAAGATGTCTTTAAAAAGAAATAATAATTGTCATGTTGAACGAAAATGTACTTATTTAGTGACCGTCGGAGTTATCACTACAGTCAAAAGTGTAATATTTTCTGTATTTTTAATGATTTAAACCTAAAAATAGTTTTCATAATTTATTCAGTCACCTTCATTCCAGTTACGTCTGCAGCTGATATAATATGACATTTTCTTTTATAAATGACAACAGTTCAGAAAGAACAAACATAGTTATTTAGATGTTTTGAATGAGTTATTCAGTCACCTTCATCCGAGTTATCCCCGCAGTCATTCACCGTGTCCATGTATTTGTCAATGTCCACGCAGCCGCCGCTCTCACACGAGAACTCGGTCACGTTATTGCAGCTGGCCAGCACTTATGGGGATAAATATATTTTAATTAAAAATATATATATATATTTATATAATTTATTTTAGCTGTAGATTATTATCGTATGATCCCTCAGTATATTAATACATTTGAAAGACATCATTCACGGCAAACCTGAACGAGCGCTTTTGAAGTTTTTTTTCTATATACCGAACTTATAAAATGCTACTTATTTATGCTAAAGATGGATTGAAAACAACTTTTTGGAAGAAATGCCGTACAGAAAAGGGGCAGAATCTTCTTATATTGTCTTTTATTAACTCCGCTAATGCATTATCATAATGCATGAATTTATACATGTATATTGACTCATGGTGCTTGCAATAAAACGTGTAATTTCAGAAAAAAAACTAAAAATAAATAGAAATGACAAAAAAAAAAACATCTTAAAAGGTTAATTGTTAGAAATAAACAAATGACACAAACAAGAATAAGTCTTTGAACAATTACCTGATGGCACAAGAATAGCGTAAAGAATTATCCAAAGTAACATATTTCCGATTAAACCGAGGGGATGCATCACGACTTTTTCAAAATGATTAATTATTTCAAATTTAAATACAAAATATATGAGATCCCATATAAATTTCTCATATCAATGCTTTTTTTATGTTAAATATTTGTCATCGGGCTGTATGATAAATGCATTATGATGACACAGATTTATTTTTCACACCAACCAATATCGTTTAACGCAATTAATTAAGGTCGGTGCATGTTGTTTTGCTCAGCGGGAACTTTTTGTTTTTCAATTTGTTTACATCACTTAATGCTGGCATATGTTACAAACAGCACAATTAAAACTGCGAAATAGTTTTTTTTATGTTTTTGTCGAGTATGTCTAGATACTCATAAAGTTTAATCATAAATATACCCATGGTTCTTTATCTGAATTCTTCGGTTATGAGTTTTTATAAACATCAACATTAAAATTCAAGAAAACTACAAATGGTCGCACGTCATGGAAATTTTTATTCATCTATTTGTTTTGGTCGCAACTAGAGTTTCATTTTACAAATCAAAGTAAATGCATTGAAATTAGATTTTAAGTTTTTTTAATAACTTAAGTGAATATCACAGAATATAATTTCACCAGGCTTTCTATTTACTCATTATCTGTTTTATCCATGATCCATCCTGATATAAAAACACAAGTTTGTGTAATTATATTTATATTGGAACTTCAATTCATATAGTTTTAAAATGATCTCTGATACCATTCCCAATAACAAAACGAGTTGAATACGACATCTAAAGCGTTAGTGAATTAACACTTTTAAGGTACGATAGCGGTGTCTCATTACCTTATCTACACTCATAATTTATATGTTAAGCTGATCATATATATTTTCAAATATTGTTTCATTAATGCTGGTACTGATCAAACATCCACCTTCACAGGCAACACATCATCCATTTCATCCACATTCGAATACACATTGGTATCATCCTCCGTATACGAAGGAGGCGGTTCCTTAGGGTAGTCATAGACCGGATCGGAATGGGCCATGTCGGCCTTCGTAGGGCTCATGTATTCATTGTCGATCGTGAAAGCATGGTTGGATTGGGCGACAGTCACGGTTGGTAACGGGATAGCTGCAGGGGTTTGAGGGGATGATGCTTGGTTGGCGGCGTTTTTCGTATGTCTGGTTAACAAATAATTGCATTGAATATGTAATAATGACATTGCATATAACAAAATGCCTAGGCGGATCCAGTAAATATTTACAATATAAATAGCAACCAATATGGATCTGCATTTGCAAAACTGAATCAAATTGAACAGGCGTCTATGAATAGAAAATGCGATTAATCAGTTTTATTCAAAAATATGTTGCATAAAACCGATGAATCTCACCGATGGCATGTCTTCCATGCCAAGAAACAAAATGTAGAAAAATGCCAAGTTTATCCAAATTATTGTTAAACATTGATAAAAAGACAACAGTGAAAGGGAAATCCAAACAATGCCTTGATACTGCTTCTTACCTTCTCCGTGAGATAAAGAAAATAAGAATCAAAATGATCGCCAACAGCAGAAACAATCCAACTCCAAATCCTACGAACGCACCACTTTGGTTCTCACTTGAGTTATTGGAGACTTGCTGAGCTAAAATTGAACATGAAATAAAAAAAATGTAATGTTCGAGATTATATTAGATTTTTCTTTATAGGGATAAGATGAATAAATGAAATTTCCAAAACATTGAAACGAAGTCGATATTATATTTTTGTATGAAAATATGTGACATGCCATAATTATAGCCATAAGTTAATTTTGAAATTAAAATGCTGAACGAGGCTAAGTTGGAGATATTCATTGCCTATTTCCTGATATCCAGCCTTATTCGGTGCTCCCTTTGCTTAGCCTCGTTAAAACCTCAATTATTAAATTAAAGACAACCATACCAGGTAGATACGGCTCTTCCAGGTATGGTGTCGGTGCAAAGTCAGTTGGGCCAAGTCCTTCTGAATCGAGGTCATCCGTAAAAGGATCATCTGGTACAAGGTCATCAGGTTCAAGGTCATCTGGGACAAGCCTATCTGTTACAAGGTCATCTGGGTCATCAAGTTCATCACTCGTTTCATCGCTTTCGTCCCCGTCTATTACGTCATTTGAATCTAAGAAAAGACATTTCCAAGTAAAGAGCTTTTTTTTCTTTCAAAATGTCTGAATTGAAAAAAAAAATCATTAATCCGCAATCATTTCATTTTTTTTTTCAATGTATGATTTGACACAATTGATTTCATAACGGTTTTAAAAATATATGTTTGGTATCATATACAAGTATATCTTTAATATAACAAAAAATAGTTCAACTGCAAACAGTTAAGTATGTAGTCAATAAATATCAAGAGCCTTACCGTATTGGCATATATATCTGTATTCACTATGAAACGGCCAGAAGCACACTGTTTCGACCCACCGATAACCGTCGTTTGGATCCATGTACACACAGTCACGGAACGGTGTGTGCCAGTGGTCGTCAGGGTGACCGGGGGCCCAGTTGGTCCAGTCGGGAACTTCGTTAACTGTTTAAAATATATGTTTCATTTAATTATTTTACACGCGAGGTAAAATACGATAAAACATATGAAATGAAAAAAAAATTATTTCAAACAAACTTCATCAACAATGAATAGATAAAACAAGTTGATTGAATGAACTGAATGAAAACATGAGTTTTTATTTAAAGGGTTTGAAAGAGTGAGGAAAGAAGGATAGAAGACGAAATGAATGGAGAAGCAGTGTCGAAATAATAACAACTCTTTGTTGCAAGCACACGGAATATATATCAAAGAAACCCGTTCATAACAAATGCAAATATTGAAACGATTTCAAATTCTATGCACACGATTGGAAATTTGAAACAACGGATGCGTAAATGTAAACGCATGAACTTGCATTGCAAATGTATTTCTATGGTTTCATTCTTATCATTTATTTTGATATATAGAACGAGTGGTTTTTTGTCCCTCACAATTTAATTGATCGTTATGTTTTAACATAGCGTCAATCATAGAAAAACAGATTTTAAGTTTATCTACAGTAAGAAAAACTTACTACCACCACGTGATTCCCATCTAAACGACCCTTCGTCTTGTCGGTCATGCAGGCCGATCCAAACACCGTCACCCCTCCAACGGAGTTCTTCTATCTTTTGTACGGTCCATTCGTTCAAATCGGGATCCTCTAGTTTCAGCATGTCACCACCTGACTGTTATGGGCAGTTTTGATATCAATATAGAGTTTATATATGTTAACTATATAGACGTTTATATGAATATTAGTTTAGATTGTAAGATGTGTTCAAAACTATAGTAACTTAAAGACAATATATGGATGTAATAGTAAGAAAAACTATTGTTATGAACAATGTTGAAATACCAATTGCAAATTGTATGTATAAGAACGAACACCCACCCATACGGTGTAAATAAATACCCCCCCCCCCAGTAAGGGTTGCCGTCATAAGGTGCCTCAGCATCACCAGTGCACTAG
>LQRL01007751.1:0-21130 GCA_001703475.1 Hydroides elegans
TTTATACATTTGTCTGTGACGGTTCTATGGTTGAGGGTTATATATCACGTTCGAAACTTAAGGGAAACGCAACTTAAGTGCCCGACCAAGCCGATCGATTCGAGCTGGGCGCTTCGCAACTCCCTTCCGGGCAATTATATATGACTCAAAAACTCCATAACCGTCGCGACATCTCTACTATAAGGCAGTGTCCTTTACAGATACAATATCTGGTAGCAGGGTGTTATTGTAAAAAATCGTTGAAATATATCGGATTTAAGTTGGTGCATTTTGCGCAATATAAATATAAGTTTGGTCAAGGCCGCATTCGACCCCCACGCTGAATATTACATATATAAAAGATAGTGTCAAGATACAACATATGTGTGAAAACGAGTTTGGGGGTCGAATGCGGCCTTGATCAATATGGAACTTTTACTACCATTTTTTGAGTCCCAAAATCTAAAACATCTTGATAAATTATGATTTAATAGTATATATTGCGCCAAATGTCTAAATAATAACAAGATTAATAGTTACAATGACCTAAAACATCGAAATATACTAAATGATGACGAAATCAATTGCTCCTTGGGTGGGTATATAAGTCATCAGTTTTCTATATGAAACAAGTGATCAAACCGCTAGATATTTTACTCGTTTAACATCGGTATAATAGTGTTTCAAAATATATACAAATATATACGGATTAATACATTTAAAAAATCCTCATATTTTGGGTACGAATATCGCCCAAATGGCACATAGTCCTTAGACATATGTTTTATCAACCGATGTACATATCTGTAGCCATAATTTGTAAATGTTTCAGTGCGTTATGTGATAAAACATACGTGGGTCAACTTGGACGCATGGTCAACTTACCTCATCCTCCCCTACTTTAAATCCTTTTTAATAAATTTCAATTTATAATTGAAAATGCAGAAAACCACGTGAGCAAATTCCGAGGACAGAACCCGCTCACAGACGAACAGCAGGTTACGCTGATGACAATGCACGTCAACAATGCGGCTAAGCATGGTAAGGGACACTGAAGGTCATTGAGATTTTATAATAAAAAAGTTTTTAAAAAAGTATTTAGAAAAGCATCCCATCTCGAGCGATTCTTTGTGACTAGGATTCGGGTATAATAGAAGTTTTGTTGAAATAGGATTTAATTGATCTTCAGTTGTGCCGCGATACATGAAATAAAAGTGTCATGTTTTGTAAAATAAGACATTGGATTTTCTGACCTATAGAGACAAAAATGAATTAATACATTATCTTGTATTTCTAGTTGCACCCCATACAACCTTCACGGAGCCTCGTTCCTGGAAGCCCCATGCCCCTGCTCCACCTGAGGAAACTGACAAGGAAAGCATATCGTCGTTCATCTTTGATTCGGAGTGTGCGCCTGTGCAGGAGAATACTAAGGTAAACACAGCATAAAAAATTGATGCCATGTGTGACAAATGAATTTATATTTTAGAGAATTTTCCGGAATGAGTCAAATACTCAAACTAATTTTAATGTTTTGAAATTTCTGGTAGTATTCAATGATAATGAAGAGTAAAAGCATAGAGAATTATAAGATAATGAAATGGTCGAGTGCCGGCGATATTCTTTTGTTGGTACGTCATCTAAGTTGCAGCTTTGCAAAAATCGTCGAACATAAAACTCATTATTTGTGATGCTAAAACTTCATTCTTATGTGTCATGTTCATGTTAGTCTGCTTTCATTGAATTCTATCCAGATGACATTTTAACACTTTATTACCAGGCATTCGAAGACGACATTTTGTGTGACGGCGATATGCGCTACTATTTGCTTGGCTCTGAAGATGTGCAGGACATGGAATCCGGAGTACTGGATGATCCAAATAATATAACATTGTGGCTGAAGCTGGCCTATAAGAAACTGCATAGCGGCGGAAAAGGAAGGTAAATAAACTTTTTCTTAGTAAACGCAGTTAACAGAGACCTAAATCGATAGAATCAATATAAACTATAAAAGATAAACGAATCAATACGATAGTATTCGTCTTTGAATAATAACATCAAGAGTTTTATTGTGTAAATGATGAACAATCTTTATGGAAAATAATAAGCCACGACAAAATCTGCTTGCGTTTGAAAAAGCAGCGATACAGCTTTATTTTGTTTTGGAATTAATCGTATTAAATGTCGAAAATTGTCGATGTGATTGTACTGAAGGGTTGCAAGTTTGAATGAATAAAATCTATGTTATATATTTTTCTTAAACAAAGACATCGTTTCCTCTTTTTTCAGGAAGAGCGACGATAGCGTCGACCAATCCCTCAACGTCCTATCGCGTGCCTTGGAATCGAACCGCGATTCATGCGAGTTGTGGCTTCACTATTTGAGTGTCTTCTCCAAAAGACGAGATACGAGTGATCTGCTTATGCTCAGTCAACAGGCGCTCAAGTATGCGCCCTCGTATGAACTGCACTGGAAGGTAGGTTTCATTAGTTGAAGTTTTTGGGGGTAGGGAACTAAGCATCAACTTGCCAGTTTTAACCCAAATAAGAGCGACGAGACCGTGGACAAATACCTCGTATGAACGCGATGTATAATATATGATTTTAAGCACAAAATATGCAATAGTGGTGCGATGGAGAAACGTAGAAGTCAACTTTTTAAAGCAATTATGAGATAATGTATAATAATCAACAATTATGAAGAATTATCAATAAATTCCAGTATATATCTCAGTAAACTGGGTGTTTATGAAAGCATAAAAAGCTAAGATTCTAGGCTTTCTATTTCATATTTTGCAGTATTTGAACGCGCTACCCCTCATCTCACAAAAACGCTTCCACTGCAATAAAATTGAGGAATTCGTGGCTTCAACAAAGTGTACAGCAAGTGAGGAGGCCAAGTCACACTATTTGTTGGAGATCATCCTGTTCAGGGTGCAGCTGTTTGTACTCTCAGGGAGAACCAATAGTGCATTGAAAACCTTAAGGGTATGTGAAGCAATGTACCCTAAAAGCAACTGTTGGGAAAGGACTGTAAATATGACAAATGGATTTTAATTTTACATCGAATAGGAGAAGTCCTGCTATATAGAAGCACATATCTTAACTATTAATTGCCATGGTCATAATATGTTTTCTGGTTTAGGAGATACAAAGTCATTTGATTTGTAAAAATATGTGGATGCAAGTAAAACTAAGATGCAATTTCAGTTTGATATTTAGTCCATTATCATTCCTCTTTATTTCAGGAAAAGTGCAATTCAAGCCTGAATCTACTCACCCTTGCGGACGCCGTTCTCTTCTGTATGTGCTACATCCACATGCTTGAATTCCGATCGCTGCCACCGAGCATTTTCGAGTCAGGAAATACCGCACCGGGCAGGATCGTCAACAAGGTAATGATTGCTAGCAACAGTTCATAGTTTCCTTAAGATGTATCGAAATGGGTGTAAGATATCCAAAGCTTTATGTATTAGTACTTTAATAAAAGCATTGGCCGTGCTTTTCTACATTCTCTCCTCCGCATATATCATATTTTGTCTTTTCGTCCACAGTCATTTACTCATTTACCTTACCATCTACGAGACTATGAGCACACGTTCACTTACCATTAGGACGTAGTGAAACAAAATATTGTGCATCATGTTTATTCTCCTTTTCCTAGTTTTGACGTTCACTCGTGCTCTCGTCCGGTCATTTTCATGGACAAAAAAGAGCTGTTCCTAAACTAATCATGCTTTATGCTATGGTTCTTGTCACCCACAGGAGCCATTCGTGATGGATTCGAAGACGCGCGGCGCCACTTATCCGAGCGCCATTCGCGAGTTTGTCGTCAGCTGCCGATCGCACTGTCAATTCGAAGAGGAACATGGTTATGAGATTATGTTGCCTTTGTATAAAACGCTGCTACAGTATCGACATGCGAATGGATGGTAAAACTTGTATAACTTGGGTAAACTTTATGGTGGATTTATACTCATAGAAACATGTCTAGAACTTTCAGGCTTCGTTAACTTACATGTTATAGCAAATGTCGAAATACGCTGATTTCACAGATTGACTACAACATATATATATTTTCGACTTATAAAGGAAAATTTATACATAGTCAAATGACTGAAGTACATGCAAAAAGCTTCGTACTTCTATTTTACTTACTGTAACTTGGTAACCTAGTCTTCAGAAAAAAAAATTGTGATATTTTGTTTTCAATAATGTTTATCCATGTCAATTTTAAGAAATTGTTCCTTATCAAAATTTAGTTTCTATATTTTCTGTGCACATTTTTCTAGCGTGAGTGGTGTAGCCGCGATGTGCACTCAACTCGAGATGGAGTATGTGCCTCTATGTCTGCGCAAACTCGAACTGCAGGCGGATTCTGCTGGCGCTGAAAACTTGCTACAGGTATAAAACAAGGCCTCAATAATAGAAATACATTAAAACTAAAAATGTCAAAACATTTGATTTTGTGTTCCCACGGTTTTAAGTGTAGAATGTCTAAACAGTACCGTGTTCATGATAAATTGATTATCTGGGAAAAAATGTTTAACCATATTAAATGTTGTACATGCATTTGGCTTTGTTCATATAAAAAGATAGTTCTATTCCCTGAATATTTACCCATATGCATGGATACAAATCAAATGTAACTTTATCTGTTTGTTCTAGCTCTACTTGGATATTATGATATTAATTATTGCGAAAGTATATATTTTAGGTTGTGAATGACTGCTCAAAAATATGAAAGGCCTTTATTACGTGAAAAAGATAGTGATCGATTTGATAATCCTTTTCTAGCTATACTCGGACATCATGAAGGACGCCCCTCCCACTGACGTACGTCTAATCTATGACGCGGCACTCACCATGATCTCGCGTCAAAAGACCGACCAAGCATTGGAACTTCTTGAAGAAGTGCCGTTTAAGTTCTTTGAGGATTCCAATGGGGATAGCGCGGCTTTTGATCCGAATATCCTTTACAGGCAAGTAGAAATATCGATCGATTTTATGAATAAGCGTTGTTAAATAAACGTGGCTAAATCCATCGCTATTGAATAATACTAGTTCGAGGTTAATGATATCCCAAATTGAAGGGTTTTATGAACAATGTTTTGTATGTTGTATGTCTAAATTGTATTCTCCCAAATGTGTACAAAGCGAAAATACAGTTGTACAAGGATTACTTAATTGAAAGAAACAAAAGACAACTTTGCATATATGTGTCCTAATTTGTTTAAAATCCTAAATATGTTAAAACTTGATTTGAGTAGCAAACTGCTGAAACAAGAACTCCCACTGAACGCCAGCCTCCCTCCTATGAAGGACGACGACGTTAAACAGCTCAACATTGCTCATGTTTGGGCTTGCTATTGGTATGTCAAACGTGCATGCATGGCTTTTAGACAGCCATTTGGATAATAGGTTTTAAGAGCATGCTCGATTAATCTAGAATCTTAGGTTGACGGTTGAAATAAATTGAATAATAAAGACAATTGTTATAAATTGAAATAAACTGATTGAATAGTTGGAAGAGAAAGATGTAAATAAGACTGTTTTCAAGATTCTTGTGAGATAGTGTAATTAATATTGTTTTCTGTTTAGCTCTCGACTTTCTTGCTTTCACTTTCAGTCTTCTGCAAGAACTGCAGGGCTTTGAAGCTGAAGTTGAACAGTGTTATGAAAGCGCAGTGGCTTCTGTGATAAAGCTCGAAGACCTCAGATTCATCTGGAAATGGTTATGCTGTTCACTGATATCATTGTTTTCGCGATTTTATCGCTTTGATTAAAAAAAAAATGTTTCTGATATGTTTCAAAATGAATGAAGATGAAGCAATAGATTATGATAAGAAGGGATAAAAACATTGAAATTAAGTATGTAAGGCGAAAAATAAACATGTCAACATTCTGCTAGCTTAGAAAAAATACTTTGTTCGCAAGCTCAAGTAAACCTATTCATATTTTACTTGTTTCTTAATATTTATAACAAAAGACAACTTCAAACTATTTATATTTCTATTAAAATAATGTTAACATTGTTTTCCTTTTCAGCTACCTACAATACAGTCACAAGCAACTCTCCCACATCTCCTCCAAAACCAACCCTGTTAACCCCAAAACCACCCACCCCACTTCTAGTCATCAACAACCCCTTCTTCTGCAACGCCAATTCCAATCATTCACCAATCTAGTCAAACGGTGCCTCATGTCCATGCCAACGAAATTCCCGGTGCCCTATCATCCTGATAGCTATTGGCTGGATTATGGGTTTCATTCCGAGGTGGTGGACATGTATGTGAGCGTTGTGAATCGGGATGAGAAGCTGCATGTGTACACGGATTTTGTCAAGTTGATGCCGCATAACGTGGATTTGATTATCAGGTCATTGTATTGATTATATCTTTCTTAGGTTGATATAGCGATGTTAAATATCAAATTAAAAAATATAAGGCGAAAAAGTATATCTCTCAGAAAAAGTCTATATTTGATATAGGCTAACGAAAATCGGTAATTAGACCTCTTGACGATAAGCTTTGTTTATAACCAGGCCAAAACTTTACAGGGCGAAGAGTCGTCTCGATTAACTTAAAAATACGGATGATCAATATCATATACATTTCACACATGGTTTCGAGTAGTACTCTTTCATAAACCAATGTAATTGCAACATCATTTCAGGGCTTGTGAATATTTCTACGCCTACGGCGCCAAAACTCTTGCCTTCGGCACGAGCCGAGTGGCCTTAGACGATTTCAAAACCTGCCTACCGCTCTGGAAACTGTGAGTACAAGTTCAAATAAAATCTGCCGACAAACAGGTTTGGTTTAATTTATTTTCTAGTTTTATATGTTGGCCCCAATTAAAAATATGATTAATTGTAGTCATTGCGTCATCCTAAAGGTAGGTTCAATTACATAGCTGGTTTTACATTGGAATTATTCAACTTTATTAAACTCAAACAAGGTGTATTTCGGGTATATGTGATTGTATAAATTTACTTAAAATTAATGTTAGGATATAAATGAACATTTTCATGATTCAAAACTGCCTCTGTTTTTCCTTCGTTCTTTTATAGGCATTTGAAGATATCCAATGAACTCAACACTCCTAAAGAAGTAAGATTAGAGGCGCATTAATGTTGATTGTGTCGATCAAATGCATTTTAATTAATATATGAACAAAGTATACAGTCAACTTCTTGATGATAGCAATCATTTTTTAAAGATCATAAGTGACTCTTTAAAATATGATACATTTTTTGTCCCTTTTAACGTTCTCATGATAGTACTAAGTAGGTTCAATAGTCCTTCGATATGTCTTTTATATTTTAAGACACTTCGCAAAATGAAGTGTGTATATAAAACTAAATGGTCCGGGTATCAAATTATATCGCGCTCATTGACATCAAAACCACTTGCTGGTCTCAAATATTAAGCGAAGTGGGTGGTTTTGGTTTTCTTTATTTGTCTTCCTTTTAGTATATTTTAAATATGCCAGTATTTTGCCATATTGTTACCTGGGGAAACGAAGCATTTGTGACTATACAGAATGGACATTCTTGTATTTCACTCAATTATAAAATGTTATTTTATTGTTTTCTGACTAATACTCACTTTGCTTTAGATGCTGCAACTCTACAAGAGAGCTACTAAAGCGCTACCTCATGCCCTTTGGCTTTGGACCAATGTAATTATGATTCATTTTTGCATACCTATTCCTTTCCCCCATTTTTCGCGATTGTATTTAAACCCCCGATTCATATTTACAATGGATAATGATATGGATTTATATTTACAATGGATAAGTTTAAAAAAAAAACAAGAGCAAATTGAATTATATTACTAAGCTATTCTAAATAGCCTATGTATATTATCAGCAATTTTAAAGAATAAGTAATTAATATAACAAATATGATTGATAAATAAGGTCGTGAAAGTATCTTGATTAAATGTCGATGTAAACTGTATAGTTATAAAAACAAATATTTAAATAACATGTATTTTATTAGATGTTTAGAATTCATTAGATTTGATAAAATGTTAGTTTATATAGTAGATGTCTTACAATAGCGGTGGTCCGGTAACTTTGGTTCTAGGGTTGAGGTTAATTCGCCAATTTTTAATAGAAGGAGTGCAGGGAACATCGTTATTCCTAAATACTTATACATAAATATCATTCCTGATTCATTTTTAGCGCAAAAAAAAACGTTGTATGAGTCTTAGTGATACGCCTTCTGTATTTCTTTGCGTACATATTTTTATTGCCTTTTCAATACGTAGGAAATTTAATATGATCTTGTTGTTTGAAAGTCTGTACCTCAATATATTATAACAGGTGTATTTTGATAATGTAAATAAACAGTTTTTTTTTTACAATTTTGTATTAGAACTAGATATTGATCTTGGTTATATGAACCTGTCAGTCAGTAACAACTATAAAAGTATAATATCAAAGCGAATAAAATTAAGAAGCATTTAAGTTATTAACCACAACATTTTCAGTTTATACGATTCGCTATGGTATAGGCCTATAACGATTGTTACTCATATAGGAAATCCTAACCATTTCTTTCATGTTTATACGGTTTGGACGATTTGTGCATGTATTTTCTAAGACTCTATATTTGAAACTCGACATAAATATGTATAAAGTAATACCTATTTTTTTTACTTTACGCTACGTTTTAATCGCTTTAACATTTGAACAGTTATTTACAACATATCCATGTTAATGTTTATCAAACTTATTGAGGAGTAGTTAAATACCGTAGTGTATAAAAGTCTTCAATTATTGTGTTTTCCTGTTTTTAACGGTTTTTGGTATTTTATTTGCATGGTTCTTTGTGTTGAGTAATATAAATCAAACGACAGGGAAAGTGTTATTTGGGTATTATTGATATTGTTTTTTGATTAATGATTTGAAGTCCCGTTTATGTTATACTTTTTAACATGTTACTTTATGCAAACATGTATTGTTAAAAAAAACATCGACATTTCTTTTTGCCAATTACAATTTAATCTATTATATATTCTATAATTGATTATTAAGGTTCCATTTGTATCTTCTAATGTTAAGTTTATCATTACATAGTATACTCATATTATGTTATACAAACATTATATTATACTGTCCTACTTATAAAAGGTACTAACAAAATGAAGCACATCTAAAACATGGAGTCATTACTTTCACTTTAGTTCCGATGATTATCCATTAAGTTCTGATTGGAGTTGGTTGAATAAATATAATCTTGCGTGATTTATAACATTATTATGATTTTCCATCTTTTCAGTATCTACTGCTGGCCTCAACCTGTGGCAACGAAGAAAATGTGAAACAAATCCTGCAAAAATGCAAAGATCTTGAGATCAACTTGGTTGATTTCGCAACCACCGTCTTGAAATAGGATAGAAAGGGAAGAAAATTAAGATAAAATAGAATGCATGAAATATGAGGGCCGCTGGAAAATCAATACGGATAAAAAATACGTGGAAATATATTTTGCGATTTTGTTTTTGACTTGGAAGTTATCATACATCGGATAAAGTCATATACCCCCGGTAATGATGCAAATAATCATAGCTGATATTATTTAAAAATTGGAAAGTTCAAATGTTCCTGCAAATTGCTGTGTATTGAAAAGCAGTATTAAATGAGGCATCAATGTTTAGAAAAATGACTTCCTGCAGTTAAATAGAGTCATGTCTTTCCATGAAGCTGGATATTTGTGCATAGGGGAAGTGCAAGCATTGGCTTTACTTATCCACGTGAAGAAGATGATAGGATAATCGTAGATAATATGATCGATGACATAAAAATGAATTTTGAAACAAAAAAAAAGCAATAATAATACAAAGAGCGATACTGAATGATATATGTTAACAAATTCCCAGATTATAAACAATCGCTCAGAAAATTCATAAACAAGATATTAATATAGCAACAGTATTTTGTGAAAAGCAGCTACATGTATATGAGCTTTAATTCTTTATATATTTGCTCATTCTATATAATTAAGAATTATATATTCCAAAGAGATATAAGATATAGACCAGGTTACGTAAGTATGGATAGTGTGAAAAGTTAGTATAGATATGATAAAACAAAGTTTATTAAAATCATTTTTAAAAGTTTTTTTCGTCCTATTAACTAATATTTTGACACCTTTTGATTTTTAGTCAAAAAGTTTGAAAGTTTTATATTTAAGAATGCTTATGTCATGAGAAATTTGTATTATCGATTCTGTTAGGTTTAGTTAAACAATTGTTTTTTTTTGCATGAAAGATTATTATCATTACTTATAAGTAATCTTAATCAAGTTTCTGTTGAAGCAATACCTGGTAATCAGCACCAAAGAAAGTGGGACCAACCAACACAGAAAAGAAAGAAAACTTTTGGATACCGAATGAAAATCGTGGCTTTTATGTGTTGTGGACTTGTTGTGCACTAGTAGCTTTATGAACATTACTTAAGAAAACGCGTCTGACAGGATATCGACAAAATACAATTTCGTATCGGTCCGAAAATTGTATACATCACCGGAAGTCAGGATTCAACATGAACGAATCTGGTTAGGAGAATAATTACCGGGCAATAGTTATATGATTATCAATTGGACGTTTTGATTTTGTTTCAGCGGTTTCGCCCTTAGTTAATTACTCAATGGTTAATATATTAATTAAATGACATGCAACTGAGAAACAAGGTAAATCTGATTTCATCATAATAAAAATATGTGGGACAGGAAATTACTTAGAAATTCATTTTAATTTACATGGTTGACTGACTTTTAATTCTATTGTTTTATAATGTAGAACAGGGGCGGGAAATAAATATAATCGAAGATAAAAAGAACGTACATAAATTTAATAACGTATTCCAAATATTTCCAAGAATGGTTAAGATTAGTTGCGTTAGGTGGTGGGTTTTATTTGATAACTCCATACCAAATATGACAATTTATAAATTAAGTTTTGCATGCACAATTATATCGTAACTTTAGATAGCTATAAGTGAACTTTAGTATTGTTTTTGTTGTTGTTGAGTGCTCTTGATGTTACAAATATGTATTGTGATTATATGTTTGTTGTTTGGAAATATATACCTATTTAATGATATAATTGGTGTTTTCTTGTTTTCAAATGAAAGATATGAATACAATTTTATTATAAGACCAAATATATTTTAAATATCTACAGAATATATTTTCACTTTTCTTATTGTACATCCAGTTATTAATGAACTTTGAATTACTCGTTAATATAATATAATAGCTATATGTTCTGTAAACTTTTGAACACTTTCATCAATCTAGAATTCTACATAATTCGGAAAACATACATGTTTAAATCCCATTCCGTTATTCAATGTTAACCCATTCTGCATCATATTATGTCGATATACATGTATTTTGAAGAGAGTACGTCCATCGTAATTTTAATTAAAGCTAGACTTCTATAGCCTCAAGGACCTCACAATTTACTCTTATTCTTAACTGGACATACATATTAAATTTTATATTGTTTTCAAAAAGTGATATAGATCATACATCATTTAATTATCATACCGATTCCTAATACATGCTAAAATATACAATTTCATACATTGAATCTTCATATATTGCGAATGATCTACAATGTAAAAGATCTTTAGAGATCAGTTAATCATGTATTCTTATGCATCTTGCAATGCTGGTGTTAAACATTCCTGATATCAAGTTTTATGACTTACCATAAAATGATAAAATCATACAAGAGACAAACCATTGAAATACTTATACGATCATGAGCAAGAAAATTAAACATGGATTTATGACCAATGATGTCCGATACCCACGTTAAGTGGGTGCGTGGGCCTATTTTGCCAGACAAACTTGTACGACTACCATATTGCATTAATAATGCCACATAGATATGGTCGTATATATCGACAAATGTTTGTAACATCGAAGTAAATATTGGTATTATATTTAGGAGAAAGATACACTTTATCATCTTACATAAAAAGTACATATTGGAAAAAATATGGGTTAGAGTTTCATTTTGATTATCAATGCTTTAATAAATGACACAATCCATACATTTGACTCATATAAGTATTAGCTATTTTTAGAATGTTTTTGAATGCAGATATTATCTTAACTCTGGGGTCATATTTGAACCAAACACATAAAAAGCCCGGAAATTAATAGCAAATAACTACTCGTCCTCTTATAATTTGAAATTTGAGACACAATCAACTTGAGGAACATATGTATTTTAAGATTAAGATGTTTCATGTTTCTTTGCCTTGCTAATGGAGTCACGTATTATATGAACCATTGCTGAATATCATTATCTTTAACGGATTCAATAAAACGTACTGCACATTGGTCGTGATCAGTTAGCAGATTTATTATTAATCACCAATTTTTTTACATAGTTAAACGATTAAATGATCACCATATTTCATATGGAGACGTTCGTAGATTAAAATCCACTTGTAGTTCTTATAAAAGTTGTTGTAAAGTTCAACAACGCCCCATAATGCGATCAAGTGCTTCGAGTTGGTTTTCTCATTTGAATTTTCAATTAGCTCTTACCGGATGGTGTGAAACGGAGTGGTCCAGTCGTAAATAATGAACAAGTGATTGGTTTCATATTGAATCACGAGCTCATCTGGAACGAATTACTTTACAACCTTCTAAAACATGAATGATTTTTAATTAAGTTTTTAGTACAATATGAGCCCAAGTGCAGTAAAAAATAATTAGATCGCTGGATAAATAGTTTGTTGGCAAGAACAGGGGAAAACTGTTCCAAATCTGTTGACGTTTGGTCGGAATAATCTACTTTACAAGCACGAGATCGTGATTATAATAGGTAGCGGAACTTGTCAACAGAATTTGTGACCTCAGTAAAGGCTCCAGAATAAAAGGAAAACACGAAATCCACAGGAGCAATCAATGTCTAAATATGGGTCTCTGTCTTTTATTCCGAACCTTATAATGGAATGCCCTGGTTAAACATGGGATCATAAGACCCATATAGTAATCATGACTGTTTATAGTCAAGACCCCCTTACCAAATTCGTACTTTGAAAGGCATTATCTCTCCTTTCATAATAATGATTACCGTATATCAAAAACATGCTTTTATGACCCGCTAATTATTTACCGTGTAAAGAACTTAATATCGACATAGAATAAATTAATTTTCAAGTGCAATGAGCAAAGTAGCATAAAGTTAAGAAAATATGAAATAAAATCTTTAACCATACATGGATACCCTTATTTATTATTAAGTTTTTGATGATCCATGAAACTTAAAACGTATTGAAAATATGAAAAAGGATCGCCTACACAAACGAGAATAAGTTTTGGATAACTAAGGTGCGTCTGTTTGAGTTATAGATAGCCAGCACAAAGTTACGACACGGTGTTATTTTCTCTGCAAATACTTGCGTATGAAAATTATGAACTCTGGATATTGAATCTAGCGAGTGGAATGCCCTCAAGTCATGCATTTAAATAACATTAAGCAGATCTCTAAATATTTAATGGAACCCAAGTCCAAAACTCCAGACACTTACTTTGACTACTTGAGTTTTCACATAGGCACTTAGTTGGCCGGCAACTCACGTGTGTATAGTGTATTTTAGCAACAAGATTATTCCAATTAACACAAATAAAGTACCGCGTGTACATTGTCTCTTTTTTTTCAACAGCGAGTGAGGACAGTAAATGCTATGTCAGCAATTGATCAGTGCTGATCAGAGTGTTATTTTAAGCTTGTGAATAGACCGTAATGGATTGATAATTTTATATATTGGACGCTTTGAAATATAATTAAAACATCATGCCTTGGATAAGTCCTGGACCAGTCTACGGTCTACCGGATACACGCAACGATGTACGAATCAAGAACGAACCAGCCTACACGATATCGCCCCGTCGCGACCGCGGGCACTTGGAAGCAAACCCGGGACCGGGCGCTTACGATCCGCAATTATCGGAACGCCGCACGAAAAAGAACGGACCCGCCTATACTATGGCGCCGAAAGTCGCTGGTCCCAAAGGCGAGCAACTTCCGGGTCCCGGTGAATACGACGCGGAGACACCGAGGCGACTGCGTAATGTGACGATTACTGGGCGCCCGCGAAGTGGCAAGAAAGAGTATCAGCCAGGACCGGGAGAATATGAACAGAATCCAAATGTGACAAGTCGAGGCGTAGACACGAAGCGCACGGTTGTTATACGAGGGCGTGATGAACGCGGTACCGGGGATACGAACCCAGGTCCTGGCTCCTATTCACATGAGCGCGCCTTTGATGCCACGAGGAAAAACGCACCAGTCGCTTCTTTCAAAGGCAAAGGCCGCGATGCCCAAGTTGACAAGAACCCGGGCCCCGGGGAGTATAATCCGAGTTGGAGTAGCAACACTAAGACATTCAGCATTGGCGCAAAAGTCAAAGGGCCAAAACAAGATGAACTTCCGGGACCAGGAGCTTATGATCCTGATACATTATACAGTCCTAGGGTGGTGAAAATAGCCGGTCGGGATAGAGAAAGCAAAGTACCCGATGGCCCAGGCCCGGCTGACTATAGCATCGACCCAGCTGCCCGGAGAGATGGAAAACGGGGTGGACCTGCCTTTTCTATGGGAACAAAGCGCGATGTATCCCCTGGCGGTGAAGCACCAGGTCCTGGTACTTATAATCCAAATTTGAATGGAAACGCAAAAGCCTATACTATTTCCGGTCGCTTAGAGCATAAACTTGATGATGGACACCCGGGTCCTGGTTCGTATACACCTGATTTCGGCAGGGCAAAAGGATTTACAATCGGAACGAAACCGAAATTTCCGAGAAGCAGTAGCAACCCTGGTCCAGCGGATTATGTTTATGACGAAAAATTAGGTCGCCATGGTAAAGCGGGTGGGCCGCAATATGCAATCAGAGGGAGACCGGGCGATAGACATAGCGATCAAAATCCCGGACCAGGACATTATGATAACCCTGAAAACGGCTTTAACTTAGTGAAGAAGGGACAACCCGCATATTCCATGGGAGGTCGCGCTGATCGCGGTTTCGCTGATCCGAACCCGGGACCTGGCTCCTACGAAGTCGGTCAAGATTCGCCGAGAGGTGGCTTCAAAATAGGCGAACGTGTCAAGAATCCAAATTATACCAACACACCCGGTCCAGGACAATATGAAATCAAGCCGAAAAGCACTGGTCCTAATTACTCGATCGGTGGCAAAGTGAAACAACCGCAATACACTGATACCCCAGGCCCCGGGGAATACCATCCGGAGAACAGTCCGCGACAAAAAGGCCAACCCGCCTGGACCATGGGAGAAAAGGGCCGCGGTGGAAAAGCGAGCGACGTCCCGGGCCCTGGCCATTACGACCCGAACACCGACAAGAAAGTAGCTGCATACACCTATAGACCCGGCAAACTGGACCGCAGTCTCGTAACTGGAGACAATGTTCCTGGACCGACCGAGTATAATATCGATAATCGAGCCTATGATAAAACGCGCAAGGCACAACCTGCGTTTTCGATGGGCGCGCGAGGTAATCGAGGGGCGTTTAGTGATACTCCTGGCCCAGGGGCGTATTTGCCGGATTTGGATAAACAGGATTTGAAGGGAAAGGGCAACGCACCTATGATTCGCGGGAAACCGAAGGATGGTAATAAGGATAGCCACCCAGGTAAGAAAATGTGACAATATGTTTTGATCTAAAAAATCTCGTATTCGATATAGATTTATAAGCTTAATTTTAAATGTCATCATTTTACAATACATATAGGCAATTTAATCTAGGATGAAAAGGCTGTCATTGCACACAGATTTAATAACCCTTCATATGCTACTTCATAAGAAGATATTCAATGGACTCCATAGTATATTGTTATCAAATTTGCTATCTGTCAGTCATTTATCATGTTTTGTATAGTCATTTTCAGATAAAGAATGTATCGACTTTATTCATAAGCATATCCGATAAACACAAATACAATTAGTGAGGATTGATAAATGTATCAGGATTAAAATTCATCTGACTCCGTAAGATAACTATGGAGACATTCATATCGATTGTCATATGCGCATTCTTCTATTGTCGGAAAGTCATGTCTGAATTACGATGGCCGAGATGTAACAGGAAACATAAATAGGAATACATGATGTTTTTTTTCAAACGATTCCTCAAATATAATTTAAATAAATGTTCGATCTTATTTTTAGGACCAGCGCATTATGATCCAGATCCTATGTTAGGCAACACTGTGAGAAGTACGAAACCAAAATTACCACAGCACACTATAGCAAAGAAGTCAGAAATACCCAACTCTACTGAAGTGAGTGTCTAACAGCGGGCAGGTCGCGAAGGAAATAACTTTTGAGGGAGTTATCAAAATAAAAATAAATGACATTCATGAGATGTAATATTATTGATTGGTACAAATAACATGCAATGACATATCAGGAGTACCGAACGGGGCATTTTTGAAATAGTATCTCATTTTACTACATTTGACCTGAAATGAATTCTAAACTACTTTTATCCTGAAAATTATTTGTATTTATCGAATGGTTTTATTCTTAATTTGCCAGCAAGGAACACATTAAATATCGTGCCAGCAACTTTTGAAAAATTTGCCAGCAGAATAAAACATTGATATACAGAAGTGTTAATTTTGCGCATAGTTTGAAAAAGTATCTTTTTGGACCTTGTTATGTAAATCTTATGTACAAGTGCATCACAGTAATTATGCTATGCTTACACTCCATTTAATTATATTCCAACACCTTTATAGGCTATTAGAGACATTTTTATACCTTGAGTTTTATTCGTATAAAATGCCAGGAAAATACGAAATATTTGAAATACAATATTTTATCTATTCTGTTCTGTGAAAGTGCCAGCAAGATAAATATTTTAAAAGAATAGATATTTCACCGAATAAATCGCTGGGTACTCCTGACATATCGATAAAAAAAAATCTAACATAGGTGTTGCACTTTCTGTCATCTTCATCTTAGAAGGGCACCCAACGACGCATTTGTCAAAAAAAAAGTTAAATCACCTTAAAACAACATAACAAGTATGGAATACAATAAATACAATGTTTAATTTTTTCCAAGCCAGCTGGGTTGTTTTTCATTTTCTAGCCAGTTTGGAACAGAAAATGAGCACCATTTGTGACAATTGAAATGTAAAATATAATTAAATTACCTATCGTATATTGTAAATAACAATTAACAATACAACTGCAAGCAGGTTCAATCAAGTTTGAAATAATTATTCTCAATATTACGAAAATGAGGAAATTATCTAAAAAGGTGTTTCTCAATCTACTTCCCACTCGGCAAGACGTCCACGGACGTCGAGAGGACGACCTAATTTGGGCCCGCACGTAAGTTTTCCGGACGTCCTTATTCGTCGCGGACTTGGAAAAGACTTGGCATCGACGTCGCGTCCGAATCGGACGTACGACTGACGTTCTACGGACGCCGGGACGTAAAAAGACGTCCGGAAAACTTCAATATGGGCACAAATTAGGTCGTCCTCTCGACATCACGTTCGAATAATACGTACTATGGACGACCCTTGCCGAGTGGGTTAAATCTCCAAGCTAGAATGAATTTCCTCCAAATTTCTAAGCCAGCTGGAATTTGGTGAGGAACACCTTTTTGGGAACAGCTCGTGAGATGCTCTTAATCTTACTGGTTTCAATAAATTGAAAACGAAATTTGTTCCTAAATGAATATTCTGTTTATTCAGACCCCAGGACCCGGGCACTACGGTGTGGTTGATACAGCGCCGACTAAACGAAAACCCCCTGCGTTCACGATGGGCGCTCGTATAGAGGAGGAATGGCCTCCTAAATTCCCTGCAAGAAATGTGAGTATAACTAAAATAGTTTTTTTTTTCAATGAAATTTTTGTTTGATTAGAACCACAGGTTTTGTCATCTTCAAATTTATGAATAAACGGTTATCATTTATCGATAGAAAAGACATGTTATCAAAATAATTTAATACTTTTCCATACGACAATATCATACAGATTGGTATCTTTATTTGACATCAGTCATTTAAATTGTGGGACTTTGAGGATTATTTTTACAATGCATTTACAGATATATTATCCATAGATTCTACAACATATATGTATGTATTCTTTCCTCATTGCAGCCTCCAGCAAACAGTCGAGCCGTAAAAGCCTGATCACTACTCGCCGACGGTGGAATATAAAAAAGATCGTGAAATCAAATTGATTAACAAACCATACATAAACTGCAATTATCATTTTCAAAAGTTATATGGTAAAATGAGTATAATTTCATATTTTTAGGGTATTATATGCAGCTTGGTTATGATTTTAAATAATAAATTTGATAGTGCGTTATATCATATGTTGAACCATGATTTTGGTTATTTGAAATATTCAAACGTTTTCTTAATGGCTATTAATAAGAATGATTTATTAGCATTTTTTAATTTGCATAATTATATGTTTTTTTTTATATCTGCTAACTTCGTAAAATTTGTTGAGTGATAATATAGCCTTATAGCAAGTGTTCAAAAGAATTCTTTAAAAGTGATCTATGATAATGTTTGTTGCAGTGGGTTTATCATGACGTGTAGAGTCTACAGATTTTACGACAAAATTCAAAACAAATGAGACATAGAAATCTGTGATGTAGTTTCCTCAATGAATATTTATTATTTACATATATTTATAATGACAAATAAAAAACACATTTAGTAAATATCGGACAATGAATTTTCAATTGTTTTGCAATGTGTGCACGGAACAGTTGTAATCACTTTGTGACGCAATATATTATTATGCTTTGTGACGTCATAAATATGTCTATTGTTGCACAATATATAAATCGACAATAAAGCGTTTCATGGCAACCATTTGTGTTTTTTTTTTTAACCAAGCAACATACACATTCAATCATCAGTGGTTGAATTAACAAAAGCAAGGTATGGACATTTAATACTATACAACATATTATTGCATTAAAACATATAATATCAGTAGATTGAAGTTGACAATTAATTTGATAAACAAAATAATGAAACCATAACATATATTATAAAAATAAACATTTATTGATAAACAAATTTAAATGGTTATAGGGTACCATATCTCTATTGCGTTTCCATTGCTTGCATTCAAATTATTTCATGTAATACTTTGATAATTTAACGAAACGCTCAAAATGTTCAATATTTAGTTTAATGAGAGAAAAACAAACATAAGCAAAAAGTAAAAAGTTATATATTGATAACGTTTTAAATAAACCAGAAAATGTTTGAATAGCGAAATAACATTGCAATGTTGAATTCAACTGTTGAATTTCGGTTATGTTTTTATTGTCTTACTCCCTTATTTTACACACAGGAAACAACATGAAAAGTAATTGAAAGCCAACAAACAAACATTACATTATACTTGCGAGGACCTGGGCAATGGGAAGACGTCGACGCGGTCCATTAAACCTGCCCGGTCCCGCGCATTACGCCTACGATGACAAATTGTACCGAACGGGCAGATATATAGGACCACATTACAGCTTAAAAGGTCGCTTCGACCATCCACCCAGTGATACACCGGGGCCTGGACATTATAATCCTCAAGATATCTTCAAAAGCGTTTCATATACGATAAACCGAAGACCCAAGAGTCTTAAGAACCGCTTTCGGCCAGGGCCTGCTGATTATTTTATTCCTGCGCATTTGCTTAGAACGGGAAAAGTGATGGGTAATAAACATACGATACCGCCTCGACGGGAGGAACCGAAAAATGAGAACCCAGATCCAGCGCAATATAATCCGAGTGATAACCATAATCCACAGCAAGTTACTATTTTAGGAAAACCAAAAGAAGCTCAACCACCCATTGGACCAACAGCCACCACCTATGAAATCGATCCCAATATTTCTAAAGACGGTACACATAACCCTCAAACTCATACTATAGGAGTTCGACGAAGCAATAAAGCATTGAGTAAAGTACCACCGCCGGGGACGTATAATCCGAAACATCCTCCAGACCAGCGCCGTATCATTTTTCGCAAGGGAAGACTTGATTTTCCGATAGATGATAACCCCGGACCAGGAACGTATAACGTGAAAAAGACCTTTGTCGATTCGAATGGGTTCTCTATTAGAAAACGCATTCCAAGCCCCGCAGATGATGGAGTCGGGCCGGGTCAGTATTCATTTCCAGCGGATCTGATACGAACCGGACGGGCCAATATTCGCAATAGTATGATCCACGGCAGATTGAAATCAGACCCTGGAAATCATGTCCCAAGTCCGACGCGTTATACCGTGGGATCAGCTGTCATGCGAAGAACCAAGAAAACGCTACCCTCATATAGTTTTCCACCACATGGGGAGCGTACTTTTGGCAATACAAAAGGCCCAGGAGCATATAATACTATAAGAGAAGTACCTCTCAAAACATTCACCTATAAACCAGGCCTAAGTGAACGGAATTCATACATACCCAAGAATACTAACCCAAGCCCTACAAAATACGATATCAATGACGAGCTATTTGATAAGATCCGAAAGGCGAAACCTACATTTACATTAAAAGGAAGAAGTGATGATGTTCTTGGTAGTGATGCGCCTGGACCAGGTACCTACATGCAGGATCTTAACAGATATGGTATAGGTGGCAAAGGGCAGTCGAAAGTGTTTGAAATGGGAAAGAAGGTTAAGCATCCAGACTACCAATATTCACCAGGTAAATAATAATGATTATTAGAAAAGTATTCATATATCCTTGCCCTATTGAACCGAGGTATGCACAGAACTCGAAAATGTTCACCGGGGTTCACCAGGTTCACTAGGTTCACCCAACATATATAATAGACTATATTAGAAGTCCACGTTCGATTCGTTACGTTACCCAGGTTCACAAGCGATTGATAGTAAAATACTGGTTCGCCAGGTTCACCAATGCACGATTGTAAAATACTGGTTCGCTACGTACGCAAGGTTCACCATTGAGTGGCAGTAACATACTGGTTAGTTACGTTCACTAGGTTCACCAGTGAACGGTAGTAAAATACCGCTTCGCTTCGTTTGCAAAGTTCACCAGCTAATTTGATAGCGAAATGGTCAAATGATTTAATTTTTTTTT
>LQRL01007777.1:0-25664 GCA_001703475.1 Hydroides elegans
TTCCGTGCTCCTAGCATTGCACTTAGCTTGAGAAGTTGCATTCAAACGTACTTATCGGAAAAAGTAAATGTTTCAATCAGTTTTACATTCGTCAAAAAACAAAAAGACGGGTACTTTCAACCAAGCTTGATAGGCCTAGTTATATTAAAAGGGCTCTTGTTCGTTCTCAAAATAGAATAAAAAAAAGAGCATGGGTTTTCTAAATGAACATTTTCAATAAAGCCAAAAATATTATAAAATTCCCGAATGTAAACTACATGCCTATATCATGCCGAAATTAGTTCAAATAGTAAAATCACGTTATTCCCGATTTTCTCGCTTGTTATATCTTATAATCAGACGTCTATTTACCTTGTCCAAGAAAGTAACTCGATCGACCATTCAATATATATTTCGATCCTCAACCCAAAATAGACATTTCATTGTATGCAGTGACATATTAGTTTTTAGTGTTGCAGCCAACCTATTTTGACAAGGCACATAAAATTTGTCATCACATCTATTCAAAAATAAGATGCACTCTTTTAGCATAGGGTGCCTTTTTAGATATGATTACAATCGTTTAGAAAAATATGTCTTAGGTAGAGCATGAAAACAAGGAAGTAGTTGTAACACAGTAAACAATATGTTATTTAAAAACAACTTTAGAAAACATCGGCCGCCATATTTGTTTGCATGTGCCAACATCTTCGAAAATGGAATTTTATTGCAAACATAATTATAATAATGTAGATTGGAATACATTAAGACATTTTAAAAAGTAAATTAAAAAAGAAAGTTAAATACGAAATATCGTGTTTGCAGTTTTCAATAAAACTCTGATACTTTCAAAGATTTCTTAAAAGTGCTCGCGTATGTGCACCAATTTCGAGCAATACCTAAAAGGTCTAGATTTTTGCCCCTCCTTAAGGATTCACATCGTTATAAGGTCCATGCATTTTAAAAATTGAAATCTTAAAACAAAACAAACTATCGAGATAATTTTATTTAGATCGAGCACTTTAATTCTTTTTATGGTCCTCTGCCAAAATCTGCCACATATTTGTTTTCTAATATTTTAGTGAGAACTAGGTTGATATACGAAGATTAGGGGTTATAAAATTGGAGTTTAAATGTTATTTTCATGTTCTTTTGGCATTAAATCTATTTTAATACGATAAATTGTTGGTTTGCAAAAAGTGTTCTGTTAGTTAAATTACGAGATGTAAGCGTTTTTATCAATAGAAAAAGAAAACATGAAAAACAAGGAAGTAGCTGATACAGAAAACACGATTGTTCTATTTTGTTAAATCTACGCAGTACAAATAAGTGTTTGAATTTGTCATTTTATGGATCGTATTCATTAAATATTTAACAAATCACTGGCGAACTTGTTACTTATCAAATTTTTGGCTACAGTATTTAAGCTTAAATGAAAGGGATGTAAAAGGCTAAATTCGTTATTTGATTCGTTATTTGTTTATAAAATTGTATATACACTCTTTAGAAGTTTTGTTGAATGTAGTAACAATCTGTTTATTCATCAATCTGAAAGAAATAAATCTCATAAGTTTTAGGAAAATCCCTAATTATGCATATTACGTTTAAATTTATATAATGGTATATAATGGGTTTTAATTAAAAGAATGCAAACTTCATGAATGGTTAATTTTTAAAAATTGTTTTTCATCAGCAGTAGAGAAGTATAAAAAATCAAATTTGCTTCATTAAACCACAACACTTTATTGATGAATAAGTATTAAAACAATAAATGTATATTCATGTCTAAAATCAGCCTCATGATATATTTTGAATTAAGTGTCATATTGTATAGAATATAACTATTTACGTTTTTGAATACCACTCAGCTACAAAAATTCAACCAGGGTCCCAAACAGCGGAATAAGCGACAATGATGAAAAATTCATCTCAATAGAATATGAAGAGGTTGTTTGTTTGTTAAGGATGTTGCATTTTTAGGAAATGAATTTTAATACCCTTTCGGAAATGATGCTCCTCTTGAATAGAACCATATTTTTTAAATATTAATAAGAAAATTACAGTTGACACGTTTTCAGCGTAAACTGTGACAGTGACATGCTGAAAAGACTGATTTAATAACACATTGATAATTTTATAAGCAGTTGTAAAGAGATAAGAAAAGCATTTGTTTGTACATGCTTGTTATATGATAAAACGACATTATACAACAAACTGTAGATATGATGAAATAAAATGCACCACAGAAAAACATTCTATGTTATTACAGCCTGCTAAAAAAATTCATCTTCTTTTGTGGGATGAAAATATCTTCAACAAGTCATGCTAATTCATTTTTCTGATTATGACAATAATGGGTCGAATTTCATAAATAAATGGTAGTCTAATTCGTTTAATGTGAATGTGAGAAACATCGCCGTTCTGTTTACCTCAGTATATGGGTCAAATGGCTGCGATCTGACCCTTTGCAGTATACCCATATAATGCAATGAAATTTTCAATTAATAGATCGTTTCCTGATCTGAAAAAGGAAGATACTGAATGATGAGTTTAGTTCATAGTTCCAACAAGTCCTTTGCACTATTTAACAAATATACACACATTTAAGTTAATTCGTTGAATGGATCATATTCGTAGAAAGAGAGAGAGAGAGAGGAGGCCATTATGTGCGCATCGGTTTTTATTACATTATTACCTGTACATCCTTGCACTTATTTGGCATGCAGGTTTAGTGCAAAATAAGTTTTATAGTATTTTGTGTTGCGTATTGCGTGTTGTAAATATTGTGTTTTTCTCTATTTCATTAAATGTATTTATAAATGATATATATGGAATGTATGTATATAAATTTATGCCTGACCCTTATTCTTACTCTGTTTAAAGCGTTTATGTGTTAAATATTGAAGGAACAAAGCAAAAACAAAATTACAGCAACTTTAAATACAATGTGCATGTAAGAACATACAGCTTCTATATATATATGTATCGAACCTTAAAACGTTTGATAAGCATTTATAGGTTTCATAATATATACATCTGAATTTCAAACATATTTGAAGGGCACTTCACGACCAAATAAGGTGTTCCCCTTTTCTTGTAGCTAGAAAACATAACATATAAATATGCAAGCCAAATGTGGCACACCTTTTGTAGCTAGTTCTCGTGAAGTACCCTTCAAATTTCACACATTATTAATTTTAGTTTCAAACAAGCTGGGTTAAAAAATATCTTATTAAAATCATTCGAATAGTGAACCCACTTAAACTGGTGCATGTTTGTTCACTATTATATTACACGATAAGAAAAACATTTAATGATTGTAATATATTAATAGTATTAATAGAAATATTTTGGGACTTTGGGGCGGTTTGAAAATTTACAAATGTGCTTCCTTGTGTTGTCTTATTTATAATTGCAGATCTTCGATAGCTTTATCAAACAAGTATATCAACCAGACATGGAACTAGACATGTGCGGTAAAGTGCTTTTCTTTTCATTTGGTTTACTCGTTGGAGCCTTTGTTTCAAGTGATGCACAGGACACGTCACAAATGAAATGTGGATCTGGGGATCATGACGAAAAGGATTGTTTGAAGGAATATATGGATGAGAGATTTGAGACATTAGCATTGCGATACGAACTGTTCATTAATAAGGCCATCAATGAAAAGCTCGCAGAACAAAATTCGTACCCAAATGAACAGAGACCAAGCAACTGTCACGATATTTGGACTCAAGGTAATTTTGAGAGCGGAGTATACTCAATATTTGTTCCAAACTGTGTTGAAACCAGTTCTGGTCAAGTGTGTCAATCAGATAAAACACACATTCGTGTTTACTGTGACTTGGATAATGATTTTGGAGGACCGGGTTGGACCGTTTTCCAGAGACGTCAAGATGGATCCGTGAATTTCACCCGCAACTGGAATACCTACAAACACGGCTTTGGTGACCTCGATGGTGAGCTATGGTTAGGAAATGACAATATCGCTAAGATAACCGCAAGTGGGCGTTTTCGACTACGTATTGATCTAGGTGATTGGGAAGGAGAATACCGCTATGCCGAGTATTCATTCATTCGTGTGCTTGGTGAAGAGGACAAGTACCAATTATTCTACGGTGACTACAGTGGTGATGCAGGTGACGCACTTGACCTCGACGTTAACTTCTTTCATAATGGCACATATTTCAGCACAATTGACCAAGACAACGACCATAATTCAGCTGTTCATTGCGCGTTACAATGGTGGAATTCTGGTTTCTGGTCCAGCAATTGTGGTAATGCTCTTTTAAACAGCCCGTATCACGCGGGTGGTGTTGCAGAGCTTGGCAAGGGCATTATGTGGTATACATGGCATGGCGAATATTATTCTATGAAATCGACCGTGATGAAGATTCGTCCTGTGTTTGATTGACTTAGCACTAAATTTTATGACAATGATATAAAGGATGTAAACTTAAAATGGTCTGTTTATATCATCTTTGAATATGATAAATTTTAAATATCAAATTCTAACTTCTCATATTCATTCTTTCAGTTTATTTATTCAGATAACATCTAGATATATATATATATATTTTAAATCACTTAATTTGACGACAGAAAACATCATATGATCATAATGCAAATAAAAGGTTTACATAAGAAATGGTTTTCCTTCGGCATTTGAACTACACATTTTGGCTCTAATTGATAATACCAATTTAAAGATTCGAATGGAACACAGCTATTATCTATAATGGGCGCGCAATTGTTATTGTAAGCAAATTTGGATGAAATAATTTGCATACAGAATATATTTTTTGTTTTGAAAAAGCATACGGTTTTAGCAAATATAGCAAATGAATCACAAAAATATGAATAGCTATTGTAATATAAACACATTGCCAAATCAATGAGCATTAAAAATATATTGCATTTTGTTATCATAACATTTAAAATATATCCAGTTCAAATGTATAGGACAACAGCTCATAATGCAATGTATATTCATCTTTAATCATCTATCAAAATTTTATGCATTATATTCACAAATTTCAAAAGAACACTACTTTCAGATATCGTGGAAAAGACAAACTTGTTTTGATTTTTTTAAATTTAAGAGTGATGTGATATCAGTTAAACAATTAACAAAATACTCGATATATCATAATTTTATATCAGTGCTTATCAGTGCTTGTTGCCCAATTATATCCCAGGGCGAAATTGTATCATGTTGTCTATTCACATTGAAGTATAGAGCTTATAAAAATATGCAAATGTAAAGACACTCCTTATAGCAAGAAACTAAAATTTACTCTTTATTCAAGTCAGAAGTCAATTCAATGTGCCACTGGCTCTTACTTAAGTAATACAACTTAATGCGCTCTTCTATCTACATCAATGAGATAATGAACGTTATTAAGTAATCTAGTATTTGTATAACATTGTGAATCAGAGAAACAACACTATCTGCTTGCATATTGTACAATGATACAATGTGCACTATCCGTACCATATTAAAAGCTTTGAAAGTACAGTTCAATAGTTGATCCAATTAAAAGGCAAAGACTAATTCCGGACAATGCACATTATTTGACCACTCATTGTTAGAGAAATTTAGATAATCGAATACTAATTCAATCAAATCCTGGTGCTCGGTCAAACATAATTAATATTAATCATGAAGTTATGTGTAGAAGATAAACTACTCCAATCTTTCTTTGCTCAAATAAATGAAAAATATAAATAACACGAAAAGTAATTTGTTTACGAGTCTTAACACATTCAGTCTTTATCAAACCATGTAAACGCAGGGTCAAATACGATGCTCATTATTATGATTTTGATTATTTAATAAATTTTTCGGGGGGAAGCACAGATGAAAAAGCACAAAAAGACCTGTGCATCAATGAATGACGAAGACATAAATTGCTAAGAGAATCTTAGAGAATGAACTCGAGCACGTTGCACTGAATCACGAACAGCAAAAATGTGATACCACAAAAGAAAAGTAAGCTCGTTTGGACGTCCCGCATCACAATCTCTGGTATTCGTGGAATGGCTTCCGTTGTTCATCGAAATGAACCGTGATGAATATCCGTCCAGTGTTTTTATTTAATATTTAGCCTCAGAGTATGACATTTCTTTATTTGGTTTGTTGTTTCCATTGTGTTGTTCTTGTTGACAACGTGAACGTTTTTAAGGTTGCATAACACAACAAGGATGAGAGTTGAAAAGGACATTGTGTTGTTTACATGACATGGCTTATGGAATTAAATATGATCAACCGTGATGAAGATTTGATTACTGATGATTTGACTGTGATTGTTTATGTATTCATTGTTATATTTTTTTTCATAAATATGTACCATTTATCTTAAAAATAATTGTTTACTTTACAGGTTTTAATTATCTGTTTTGCATGTATATGTCGCCTCAAAATTGCAATGTTTTTATCTCCAGACAAAAACTATATTTGTAATGCAAAAAACTGCCTGTTGACAGAGAAAATGCTTAGATATTTTATTACATTATGTTTCACCGAAAGAGTAGATGCCACAGTAACCTGATGTCGCCCCCATGGATTATAGTTTCTGTGGCATTCTGAAAAGGGAGCTAAGGAAGAAATGTATACGGAACCTATCTGGTCAAAGCGTGCCCTCAAAACTACCTGGAACGACCCAATCCAGGATGTAATTGATAGGGCATTTTGCAGTAAGCCAAATCGCTATAGATCTATATATATTTTAGAATTCGATCCAACATCAAATATCTATTAAAGTAAGAAAACCGTAAATTTATAGCTGTTATTTTAAAGCAAAAGCAAAAGTGTAACAAATTTAACGGAATACATATTGTAGTTACGTGCCCCTAGCGACAACCTTCTACATGTTCACAAAATGGTATCGTTCCCGGCTCATATTGACAGCACGAGGTTGATCAACATAATAACCAAAGACCAGATCCCCTAACACCATCATACCCTAACTGGAATATAACAAGGCTCTTTAAAACCCCAGCTCGAGACACTTGGAAAGGGGAATAAAACTACATGTCGCGAATTATTCATAAACATTACCCAACTCGACGAAACACTTCATGACCTCTCAAACAAACAACAGACTTTTGTATTTGTCGCTAAACATTATATACGCTGTAGAAGTAGTCGATATAAGCAGTTTCTTCCCTACTGTCGTTTTCGTTTTCAATCACAGTGGTTATTATACAGATGCATTACTGATATAAACTATATACCTACTCTGTTATAGTTTTGCTGAATGGTGGGTTATATTTATTTTCGATTCTCTCGAATGCATGTGTTAAAATATATTTATAATGAATAAGTTAATATTAGAAATTAAATCATCACATTTTATGTATGAATATAGATTAAATATGAAACTAAGGCCCTCATGCAACCCATAAAGCAAGTAATGCGTAATTTCATAACTTTAAAGTTCACACAGTCCGGCAGAAATACACGATATTCCACAAATGTTTGAAATAAACATATAGGAAAATGATGCAACTTGAAAGTAAATTGGAATTTGAGTGTGTCTATTTTAAAAGTTATTGCTTTCTTTGATAATCATCTTTAGTGCAGTTAATTTATAATGACAATGTTTCTTACGTGATAAGATTTGTTTTATACAAGTATCGCTATATTCCCTTTTAGATAAAGCTATAAATCACAAAGGGTTCGCCATTAATGTATTTTTTGAAGCACTCCTCTCATTCGAAGTAATTGAAGAAATGTAATTTTCGTAATTTAAAAAGCGTTCATTTTCAGAAAAAGTAATTTACCATAAATTGAATGCAATTTTCATAATCTTAATATCATTTTCAAGTGAATAAGCAAACCATACAAAGTAAGCAAATGTTTCATTTTATTTATGATTTTATATTGCCCTTTATGCATTCTAAAAGGCACTCCTTTACCATTGAAGCAATAAACAATTAAAGGAATGCAGTTATTGTAATCATACACGCATTTTTTTTCAAATAAAGTAATAGACCATATATTGAATGCGATTATTATAATCATAATATCATTTGTTTTCATTTGAATAAATAAACCGTACAAAGTACGGAAATAGGTCACTTTATTCATGATTTAATATTGCCATTTATGTATCCTTAAAGGAACCCCTTTGCTATTGAAGCAATGAACAATTACAGGAATGCATTTATTGTATTTTTTAAGCATTTCTTTTCAAATGAAGCAATAAACAATGCAAGGAATGTTATTATAATAATCGTAAAGGCATTCATTTTCTATTAAGTAAACGAACCATACAAATAACGCAAATATGTCGCAAATAAGTAGATTTTATTGAAGTTTGAATAATAAATTACGACTAAATGGAGAGTTATCGATTATGGAATTTTCTCCAATGAAATGGGATGATTTTGCATTTGACATGTATTCTGCAAACTGCAAGAGACAATAGTAACACTATGGATCAAATATGTCAATAATGTAAGAGATCTCTGCAATAGCTCTATTTTACAAAAACTCTAAATGTTCGTTTGATAGTCTCTTTTTTCAGACATGATACTTTTCAAGTATGTAAACATTTTACTTGTCATTGTTCTACGCAAAATTAGATACATTATATGATGTGCTTTATCGTAATCCAAGAGCGCGTTGCGTTCAGGGATTCTAATAATGTATGAACACCTGACAGAATATCTCTAGCAAGACTGTTCCATGCATTTTTCAGGTGCAGGTTTCTGGTGTACTTAAGAATTAAATTTCATTTTCTTGCAAGAACTATTCTGCCGACACATAGGATTAATATCTTAAGTTAAACAAACTATTCACTCTATCGAAATGAGTATTTGATTGTTATTTAATACTTTATATATTGATAAAAATAAAATTATAGCTTATCCCGAGGATATTGGTGCACCAACTTTTATGAAATTTGGCATTTATATTTAACGGAGTGTCAACAAACATACTTTTAATTGGTTTGGCAATAATCTGTATCAAAGTGTCAATACTCGATCTAATGTAATATATACTATTCAGGACCCTGTGGACATATATGTTTTGCCTATGGCGGCGATAATCATGTCGATGTATAGCATAACCAAATAAAATGTCAAATAAAGAAAAAAACATATGGCGATCTAAGATTAAAATATGCAGTGATTTTCCGAGTTTTAAAGAGAACGAGTTTTAGGCATGTTTATGGGTGTAGAAACACGTCTAGTGTATAATTTAGAAGAAATAAGATCGACCCGCGACCGTCCATATTCCGGTAGGGCGCGAGTAGCGAAACCTAATCAGGAACGTGAAATTTGCACCACACAATTGCAAATAGGTGTGGAAGTTTTGTATAGACATGAGGGACATTTTAAGTTTGTATTATCAGAGGATAAACGTCAAAACGGGTTTACGATGTTTGCGCGAAAATATGATTCGACTGCGAAAAGCCTTCGCAGGTCCCATGATAACCGAAGACAGCGCTTACAGCTCCAATGGGCCTGAAACCGAACCGAAAAATCCCGGTCTAATAAAAACTGAAACACTATCGTTTTTATTGACGGGTCGCGCCCTCTATTGTACCAAAAATACTCACGACACAGAGTCTATCGAAGACCGGGAGAGCGGTAGCATTAACCCTACGTCCAGCAGATTGATGGTTCGCAAACCTCAGTATCAGATCTATTAGCGGATTACGTTGATGCAAAGATGTATATACCCAATGATCGACGTATTGGGTACCCATACACGCTACAAGCAATCATGAGTTGGTAAGGGTTTACAAACCTGAAATCAGAAAATGCCGGAGCGTGTTATATTATGTAGTTTTATGATAAAGTTATCTATGACAGGAAGATGCATTATTGTAAGAGTATTGTAGACTCATAAGTCCATCCTGTGTGAAAATTTGAATAAAATCCATCCACTACTTGTTTTATATGATTTTTTACTTTCAACGGTGCAGGTCCTTAAGTATACCAATTCTTAATCAATTAGGATACTATATTTATGGTTTCTCTATAAAATTGTCTTGCTTGAATACTCGTCCAGACTGAGATTAAGCTGTTCACATTGAACCCTCACCAATTCAATAAGCCATATTCATTTACTTATTCTTTAACGCGTTCCTAGTGATATATTGTCATGACGTATGTAAGAAGTGAAACTTATTCATTTACGCACGTGTAGCTAAATCTTATCAGAATTGAACTCCCCGTAATTTCATGGTTAATCGGTCCATCAAACTGAAATTTCAACGCTGCAATATTTGAATAAAGAGCATTTAATGTGCGATGTAATAGGACTCTAGAACGTTTTCGCAAAAGCATGGCTGGGACAAAATACTGTATACCAATTATCAACATAGGAATTGAAAGAGGAACGGACGGAAGGACAGACGGAATGGGGATATTATAAGATTTCATATATAAGACCCAAGTTACAACTTTATAGAAAATTAGCTTTAAAGTTGGCAGCACACATCTGAATTAGAAAAAAATAGCCATTGACATATACCTTAGGAGCATGAGCCATGCCAACATTATATAACACAATTTAATGGTGAGTTGCACACATACAATAAATTTATTTTCTATTTATATAAGTTATTAAGCTTGCATGTTTGAGTGCGTTTCAAAGCGATTGTAGACAATGACAAATTTTTATTTGATGTTATCCTTTGATATTACTCACAATAACACAACAAACCACGCTTATTTTGAAAATACCAAATAAAAACAATTAATAAATTGGGATTTCAGTATGTCCAATAAAGTTGTTACTTTGTTTAATATATTTCTTTATTTTGAACCATTGTAATAGCATGTATTTTCGACCTATTTGTTAAGCAATTGATGTATTCGGAAAATCATTCTTTTCTAAATGAGGTAATGAATCGGAAAAGGAATGCAATTACAGCAATGTTAAACGAATGCATTCCAAATGAGGTAAATGAGCCATACTGGGAACACAAATCAGCCATAAAATGCAATTCATTTAATGAGTTAGTGTAAACTATCCACACACCAAATGTATACAGTACAAACATCGCATAAACAGTTGATCCCTTCAAATGATGAATAATAAGTAGCTGAATCACATAATCCATTAACGTTATTTCCGCGAACCAAGGCTATACAGTGAATTGTTACTTTATGATATTTACGACGTTCTTGATTATTTATAAAACAGGGAATTTCAGTTTGTCCATTCTATTTGTTTCCGCGTAATGTTACATCTATATAAATTCCTGTGTAATTTATATATAATCCAATTTGCAATCTGATTTTGATAAAGGCTTTTAGAGCAGGACTCATAATGTTACCCATGCTTATGTTATGGATAATGTCTATAATTGCCTCTGTCGATGCACAGTCAACGGCAAAACAAATGTGTTCATCGATTAATGATGAAGACATTACTTGTTTAATGAACTATATAGATGATAAATTCGAGCAATTTGCATTGAAAAACGAACAGACAATTAGTGATACCATCGATGAAAAACTCGCAGAGCTGAATCTATGCAGCATCGACGAGAAGCCAGTGAATTGTCACGATATCTATATGCAAGGTAATACAAATAGCGGGATTTATTCAATATGTGTTCCTGATTGTGTTGAAACGAGCACGGGAAGGGTGTGTCATTCCGGTGAATCCCTTATACGAGTGTACTGTGACATGGATAATGAAAATGGAGGACCAGGCTGGATTGTGTTTCAGAGACGTCAAGATGGATCTGTGAACTTCGCGCACGATTGGAATACCTACAAGCACGGTTTCGGTGACCTTGATGGTGAACTATGGTTGGGAAATGACAATGTAGCAAAGATAATCGCAAGTGGAAACTTTAAACTACGCATTGATCTTGGAGACTGGGACGACCAGCATCGCTATGCTGAGTATTCTTTCATTCGCGTGTTTGGTGAGGAAGACAAGTACCAGTTATATTTTGGTGACTACAGTGGTGATGCAGGTGACTCGCTTGTAGGTCTAAATAACAATCATGAAAATCTGAATGGCAGCTACTTTAGCACAATAGACCAAGATAATGACCAAACAAGTACTCACTGTGCACAGTGGTTGAATGCTGGTTTCTGGTACAGCAATTGCGGTGCAGCTCGTTTAAACAATCCGTATCGCGTTGGAGGCGCCGCAGATAATTTGAAAGGAATCATGTGGTATTCATGGCATGGCGCATCTTATTCCATGAAATCAACAGTGATGAAGATTCGTCCAGTTTTAAATTAACTTGCTTGATTAATTTTTATGTCAATGATGTATAATTTTTTGAATGTACATTTTAAAAAATATTTTTAGCTGAATTAATTTCATTTCATTAGATTGTAACATTTATTCTGATCAGTCGTTTCGATCAACTACATAGAACAATAGATACATCTTTATAGCCAAATTTAAGTTCACTTTCAAAGAAGAAACTATTTTATTATATGAATGTAAATAAACTAAATAATAAAGTTTGATGTAACAAAATTAGGTTTCGTAATTCTGTATTTACATTTTTCTCCTAAATATTAGCCCAATCATTCGAAAGGCACATAAATTATTTGCCACATAAACAACATACACATAAACAACACGTATTTGCCACATAAACAACTATGAAGTGCCAGATAATTAAGACACTTGTTTAAGTTAATTGAATATTAAAAATCCAGCAAATGCTAAAAATTAGCAAATAAAACATATGATATCAACCTTTTTTGTTACAGAAGATCATTGAAAATTCGCTCAGCATTTCAAAAAAATAATGGAATCAGTTATCAATTATACCATGTTAATGGGGATAATTCTAGGGCTTCAAGAGTTGAGCGCCGATGGGGGCAGTCGGAATATTAGTTTATAATTTCAAAGACTTGCCGCATAGGTACACTGAATACGTCAAACATATTAAAACCTGCCAAACGTTACATATATTTTTGGAATGTTTTACATAAACGTTATATAATTAATATTAATAAAATAACATAAAAGGGTATATATCATGCATCATTGCGAGAGCCGAAAACAAATAATAGAGCGGAAAAAACAATCATGCACTTGAAAAGGATCATTTGTATCCAAAAAGAAATCAGTTCGTCAAAGAGACGCAGATATTCTAAAAGAGTGGTATTTTGTAAAAAATATATTTATATTAAGTATCATGTGCCCGCAATTTTATAGATTTATCTTAACGATTTGATTCACAATTTCTAATTTATTATGTTCTAATTACACATCACAATCCTAAAATGTATTGCCTATTTAAATATTGCGCGCTTTTGGGCCAAGTTATTATATTGCTTGATATAAGTCGTGAGTGCGATAAATCATATATTCACTGTGCTTCATTCTATGTAAATATTGTTATATAAAGAAAAATACATTTGAAATTAAGTAATGAATCATATAAGGCTAGTAATTGTTGGCTTCACCTTAGCCAAAATAGTGAACTATAGATTGAGCATAGCTATTATTGTCTTACAAACATTTCTTTTCAGATAAAGTAATTAACAATATAACGAATGTACTTATTAGACTATTGAACACCTTTCTTACCAATTGAATGATCGAACCATTAAATGTACGTAAATCGGTCGCACAATAGTATTATTCAAGTGTCTTTAAGTTTCTTTTTGAATACCCCGACTTGATGAAAATTCACAGATATTCAATTTCAATTAAATAAATGTGTTGAATTAGCCTATGAGGTGTATTCAATAAACAACTACTTCGCGCCGTTATAATCTCGCAATTTGTACATTCATACATTCAGCAGAATATCTACCAAAAGACGCTATTCGTTTCATTTGTATTTCAGTACCAGTTGCAACAGCGATATATACATATAAAACAAAGTTTAACAACTGAAACAATTATAAGATAAGCTCATGCAACCCCATATACAATAAAATTAAATTAAACTAACACTGTACTAACCAACTTTTGAAAAAAATATCATTGATCATTTAAAGAATCAAAGTCATACATTTCAAGTGATTGACTCTCTCTGTCAGCTTTCGAGAATAATCAACAGTGCGGTTAGGTTTCAATGTCATTTAAAGTTGAAAAACAAATCATGTATCTTTAGCCAAGTTGCCATACTGAATTTACCCTTGTATCTATTTTGCTTGGATAACCAATTCAACGAATTTATAAATCATTTAATAAAGATATAAAAACGCTATGACCAAACGTTTTGATCGAGATACAATGAATATTCACTATTTATTTATCTGCTACAAAACAAAATATTTGTGCAGGTCGGGTCGTCCGAAATGACAGCAAAAATGTAATTATGTTGTAAACAATCATTTAAAACTAAAAAGTATCTCTAATGAAACATATATAGTGATGAAAACAAATGCATACAAAATGCATACAAAAACAAATGTGGATATAAAAAAAAAATGTCCTCACATAGGACCCTTAAATATAATTTATTTATATATACATTGATTGTTTCATCAGCAGACACTGTATGTGCATTCATAGGATGTACAGTCACGTCCTGTTCCGTACATGACAGATATAAATCAACGTGTTGTTGATAATTTATGGTGATATTGAAAATTCAAAACCGATGATAAAATATGATTTACGTCTGAAGATTCAATTCAAAATAGTACTGACAAGTACCATGCAAATTGTTATTGCGCCGTTGTAATTCCATGGCTGTTGGTATGCTTAGACTGTCTACTTTTGATTTACAAACAAATTTCAAAATGACTTTTAATTGGCAGCTTGATTATTTGGTCAAATATCGCCTTATTAAAATTGCATTGCTAATATGTTCCCTCGATAAAACCTATAAGTTTCCCATAACTATTCAATAGTGAACGAAAACATATGGGCTCAAATACTCACATGTTTTTAAACAACACTGACTCGCAGAAGAAATATAATCCAAGACACATAACGCTTATTCCATATATAAAATAATACGAAATAAAACAAATAGCACTGTTTCAAATGTCATGACAGAGACTTATCTATGTCACTTTTAACCCCTCACCACCCCAACCACTACGTTCATTTGCCTTGGTCTGTTATTTACTCTTGAACGAGCATGTCTTAATACATTGTCCACTACCATTATTTATTTAATCGACACATTATTATACCAAACAGCCTGCAGTGCTGTTTGTGGTTAACAGGCTATGGTGTGAATCCTAAAAATAAACTTTCTGTAGAATCGAGGCAATGAACCTTACAAGGTACCAGGGTAAGCTATATATAATAACACAGTGCGGAAGCGTGTGTTAACATTGCTCATTACATGGTTGAAGCATATTATAGGGCATTGTCACCCGGTCATTATCTCTTGTGATAATGCCCGGGTGCGTAGCAGTTGTATAGTATTTGTTAAAAAATAAAGATGGCTAAATCATTTAAATAAGATAAAATTGACTCTACTGGGTATAGAACCCAAACCAACCGGGTTCCCTCACCATTTCAGCTAACTCGCCTGACGCATATGAGTTCTTAACAACTCTATTTGAATATGAACGAGTACGTTATGACATCTGAATGATATGTAGGACACACACACACTCAGGACTCGGTGAACTTGACCTAGTATTGCAATTGTTGCGTCAAATTATACGTAATGATAGTTTGTTTACTGCAGTTACTGAAAAGAATGTGAAAATATTACACACATGTTTATGAAAAAAATAATTAATAAGTTTATATTTTTTATATTTTAACGTATAAAGTTAATAAACCGAACGCTAATAAAAGTATAAGCATGTTCCTAGCCTCGAATTGGAACAGCATTTAAAAAGGGGCTGATATAAGCTTGATATTTAGCATAAACGGAATAAAACTTAAGGATTTGTTATGAAAAATATGAATCAAAATGATGATCTGAAAAATTAAGCTAATATTGATGAAGCATTAATGGAAAGAATCGACAAAATGTCAAGTTTAAAGCAGATGTATGGAGTGATTAACGACATGGAAAATTGTGAAAATTATGCATCCAAAGGAGCGAAGAAATTGAAAGTGTCTTTCATAAGTACGACCAAACTGAAAGAATATGTCCAAAGACTCTTTTGAATAACATCAAGTGACTTCGGACGTACTCTTAAATCTACATTAACCGACGGACCAGTTTCGAAAACACCATCCGAAACGATAAGGAGATTGTTTCGAAAATAGCTGTTTTACGCAACGTTACGTAAAGCTACGCAAACGTTACGCAAATATAGTTCACGCTACAAACTCGGAAAATTGTTCGAAAAATGCATATATCCATGTAATAAAAGGAACAACAACCTCAGGATCCTAATCAAAATAGTTATTTGCCCTCGGGATAGGAAAAGGTAACGTCCGCACCCTTCGGGCTTGGGCATTACTTTTCCCTATCCGTCGGGCCAATAACCATTTTGATTAAGACCCTTCGGTTATTATTCCATAGTGGTAGCTTATTAGATTTTGACAAGAAATGCCTAATTAAATTACCCCTAGTGGTTTTGCATCTGCCCTATCGTGTTAAATCATAATACCGAACATGTATGTTTGCCCATAGTTTTATAACTATACCCTGGCACGGTATTATTTAAATTGTAATAATATGTTTCTCAATTATTTCATTTTTTTTTCAAAATATATCAACATGAAACAGCCAAGAACTTATCATCTGTGGCAAAAAAACTAAGATCCAGAGAGATAAGATTAAATTAGTGCATATTTGGTAGCCGTTTATAAAACTTAGACAATTTTGCCGATTCTTAAATTGTTGAATGTTTTGTAAATTACAGAGTAGGTGACCCCCTAGGTCTTAAGGCTATACAGACAAGAAGAATGCCCCTGCAAAGTCATAGACTATTAAATTCAGGTGCTCGAGAAATGGGAGGTTTTTGGGATATATCCTACTATAAAGGCGTTGCCACATCGAACTATTTTGAAGCATTTTATTATAAAAAAATCCGTCAATATCCTTGCATACCTGATTGGAAACACTGTCAAGTTATGAGCGTTTCTCTGTTTTTTTACATAAGCCATTTATTGAACTCACACTTTGTTATGATGAAAAAAAGAAGCTTTCGTGTGGCCAGGCCATAACGTTATTATTTTCTCTAGTGTGTATAATCCATGATATAAATAAAAAATGGAATGCCTCCATCCGAATATGGTTAGCCGTAAAAATATAGTGAATATTTCCAAACCGTATAGAATCTATTAGGTTATCGTGTGGCCAGACCATAACTTATCTTTTTTTTCTTAAAGAATGTATAATCCATGATATAAATAGAAAAATGGAATGCGCCTGCCCGAATATGGTTAGCAAGTTATACCTTTGCCCTTTTCTTTTACGAAATACTTTGTCATTCGCAAAATTATTTACGAGGCTAAAAAACATAAATAGTGAACCATAATGTAACATACAATATAAAGCTATTAATCTATAAAACACCTTGCATTTTCGGAAAATCATATTTGTTCGTCCCTATGAAGCGTAAACCTTATACGTTAATTTTGTATGCATTTCATTTAAAGGCGAATGTACATCCGTCAATAAAAAAAAACAACAATGAGGCTGGGAATCTAGAGAATGCGGGGCAAAGCACTTTTATTACATTTTTCTGCAAGCATCAAATGTTATCATTTTAGTCATTAACTATATAACGGACTTTCTATGGTAACCATCATTGAGATGATTATTTGATTTGAGAGATTTTGCGGGAAAAGTTGGGTATTTACCAAATCTGGTAAATATACATAAGCATTCGAATATCATCTAAAAGAAAAGACAACAGGTGAATTTGAATGTTGAATTATGATGTGATTACACATTCTGTACTTGTCATCACAAATAATTATCTGCAAGGCAAATCTTAACAACTAACGTCGCCGTAAATTATCGTTTCCTATAAATTACGTTCACTTACCCACATTTTATGATGGTTTAATAACATAATAACACATCCATCCACTAATTTCCATGATTATTTTCCATAATTATTTGCATAATAGAGTGATAAATTGTTTTCAAACAAGTTGAACATAACAATAAATCATGATTTTTGTTCACACTATTATGTAAATATTTACCTGAATCTTATGGTGTCAATGTCACCATTTTACAAATGTAATGGTATGACAATACGAAGAATAATTTCATTTATGGAAGTCAAAAATATTCGAACCGTCTGCTAACTGGTGTTACTATTAGTGTTTGTAATAATTACGAGTGATGTGAACGTAAACACAGTATACCTGCCTTAAACTTAGTTCTTGTATGTACCATTGATGTTATTTATATTGTGAATGCTAATTAGCTTCATTGCCATGATAGGCAACCTTAAATATTGTTTATATTCCTTAAACAATATCATTGATTTTGATAGGATTTGATAAAATGTAAAAACATAATATTAAACATACGTTCTTCATATAAAATGTTGAGCATATAAAATTGTATGAGGGGCATAGAAACCAGAAATAATTCCTATATTCAAGGGCAAACATGTCATAAAGGCTTATATAGCTAATAATGGTACACTCCATACCAACCTCCATATATCATTATATATTAAATGTAGTAAAACACCAGCAACGTTGCATCCAATGATTTACGATCGCTAGCAGCAATGCATGATGATTTTGTCACATATAAGACCGATTGTAACTTGTTTCTGGTGTTAAACCATTTAAATATCATTTCATGTCACATGTCAATGCATAAATTATAATCTCTAAAATTTAATGTGTGTGATCCGAACATTTCTAAATAAAAACCAATGCACCTTAATATTATACGCATTTGCATGTGTATTATACCATTTTATTGTTATACAAAATGTTTAAATACAATTAATGTTTAACATATCAGTTCATTGATAAGGGTAGGAACTTTGGTTTATTTAAACTGTCATTTATCATTTTTCAAAGATGACTTTTAAATTATAAATCTAAATCACATTATTTACCGATAATGCACAGTATTAAATTAGATGACCATTATTTTTTATTGTGTTGTTTATCATTTGCATTGATGCAAATGTGTAATCACCAATTTGAAAGAACCAGGTCATACATTTACATGTTTCTATTTATATATGAAGATGACCAAATCCTACTTGGCTGTTAAATTTTAAAAGGTTCACTAATAGATATAAATGACTACTTAAATGCAAAGGGCATAGTTTAAACCACTTCTGCCGAGTTCTAACTGGGTATATACCAAAATGTACGTGTATCATTATTAGATGTTGTATTCCATGAGTTTAATATAGTACTAGATAATATTATAGTGTTAACCATATTATAAGAAAGTGTCTTCTATTTAATATTTGTTCAATCATCAATTCAAAACGGTGGTTTACGCACATTTACCCTTTATGTCGAATCATGATTATGAAGGCAACGCGACAAAAAACGTCAGCCCTAAACCATATTCAGGTAGATCATTACAACAATTGCATATATGATAGGGAAATCATATTTTGTTATTTCAATTTATTCCGAAATAATTCATGTTAGAATTGTTCAACTGTTAGAACTGTTCAATTGTTAAAATCGTCGAACCTACCAAAAATGCAAGCCGCAAAGTTTAACATTTGCATACATACAATGTAGCAATTTGTATATACATATATGAATAGCAATAATTTTTAAGTAACACACACATCTAACACTTTCTTAGATTTCCTATTTACATAGTCTAACCGTAGTCTTGTATGCAACCCCCCTTAAGGTGATCATTTGCCCAGTGCGTTAAATCACCCAATGTAAAAATAATAGTTTTGTTTTGTTTGTAAATTAGTGTATCTGCATAAGTTTAGAAACATATTTTTATTGCCTTCCTTGTTATTATTTGCATATAAAAGTAAACCGCTTCAAGCTTAATGAAACCTTTTGATTCTAAAGATGAAGCCAAACACGAATATTGACCTCAGACCTTTTCTGTTGTGTTCTCTTATCAAAATTTTTGTTTTGACTGGTGCACAATTGACAACAAACAATAATTGTAATTGTGCAGATGAGAGAGACACAGAGTGCTCTATGAATTATATCATAGATAAAACTGCCTATTTAGAACGGAGAATAACCACCATTGAAGCAAAATTTGACCAGCAATGCGCATGTGCTAACGGACTTAAGCCGACAAATTGCTATGATATCTGGTCTCAAGGTAATTCTGAGAGCGGGATCTATTCGATATTTGTTCCAAACTGTGTAAATACTAGTTCTGGTAAAGTGTGTCAATCAGGACAAAGACACATTCGCGTATATTGTGACTTGGATAATGAGTTTGGTGGACCAGGATGGATTGTATTGCAGAGACGACAAGATGGATCAGTGAACTTCACGCGCGATTGGAACACTTACAAACATGGTTTTGGTGACCTCAATGGTGAACTATGGTTAGGTAATGATAACATTGCCAAGATAACTGTAAGTGGAAACTTTCAATTGCGAATCGACCTTTGTGACTGGGAAGATAAGTGTCGTCATGCTGAGCATTCATTTGTTCGTGTGCTTGGCGAAGAGGACAAGTATCAGTTATTTTTGATACAGTGGCGATGCAGGTAACTCATTGGCCTCTAACAATGGCTCCTACTTCAGCGTAATTGACCAAGACAACGACCGAGTTTTATCTTTTCATTGTGCGTTACAATGGTGGAATGCTGGTTTCTGGTACAGCAATTGTGGTACTGCTCGTTTAAACAACCCATATCACGTTGGTGGTGATGCAGATGGAGGGAAGGGAATTGGATGGTTTTCATGGCATGGCTTATATTATTCGATGAAATCTACCGTCATGAAAATACGCCGGGTGTCGAATTGACTGAGTTTTGTATTTAATATCAACCATATAAAGAGTGAAATAACGCTAAGTGTTATTTTCTATAATATGATCGTAATAGAAAAGTGTCACATGGTATTTCTTCATTCTAGCTTCGTACATTCGTTCGTATGCTTTATGGTTCAAAACCATTAAACTATACATATATTAAAATCATTTTAATTTATTCGACGAAGGAAAACATATTTCATTTTTAGTGCAAATAAAAGGTTTAATATAAGGAATGATTTGCTTTTATTTCTGCATGTGAACTACATGTTCGCAGAACTTGACAATATAAACATATACATTCGCAAGGTTGCAACTATACCTAGACGAAGTGGGCGACTAAGTGTTATTGTTAGTACTCTCTACATAGAACATTGCATGCAGAACCTTTTGTTAAACACAAACTATTTTGCAAGAATAATATAAAATATTACATTTTATTGTAGTATAATCTACAATAAGACAATAAGATTTACATGTCAAAAGAAATTGATATCTATTTCGGCATAATATCTCCAGTTATTAACTGTAGAACTACGAATCATTCGCCTGTTGTTTTTTTACTTTCTCATATTTAAAAGTTAATTTTGATTTGCATATACTCTCACATTGTGCGAAATATAAGCATGCACTTTATATACCTGTGATAAGAATTTGTAAGTTTATTTAGTACAAACGTATATGCGGCAAAAATTATGATACATTTAAACACATGTCTAAATCAATATATCTTAAGTATGCACTCTTACATTATGATTAAATTGGAAAATTGAAACAATAGCTATCATCAAACAGTGAAGTGTCCAAACTGTAAAGGAAACTCTAAATGAGAACTCAGAAAACTAATATGTTTACAAAAAATAATAAATACATAAGTAGAAAACAAGGGTCAATAAGCTTATAAGAAGTGATGTCCAATAAATATCAGCTAAAGTAATGGGTTGAGAACTCTTAATATAGATAAAAAGCAAACGCAAGTTTGAGCATATCATCACATCAAATAAGTGGTCATCTACTTGATGGATGATGCACACAAAAAGTTTGAAACTCATTCCATAAATTATAATATGTAGCCTCACCTGATTAAGCCCGGTCACTTTTTGGGAATTTTTACACTTAATGACGTCTTGCAGCTTTTCAAGCAGGAAACTGACTTGTTCCACTTTCAGTGATAAACCATCACCGCAATGTGCTTTTGATACCCGATAATCCTTTTAAAAAGAGAAATGTTTAATAGTTTCGTCAGCAATTTGATTTCAGCAAAGTAGTCTAGATAATTACACCCTTAAGGCATGTCATTGTTTTACGATAACATGCATCATTCGTTGTCAATATCAACCACCGGTTGGAAAACCTCCTAAATCGAGCAGTCGTGATAAGCAGGCCAGGCGTCTTGGGTTAATCGATGTACGAACCAGTAACCAAGATAGAACCTTGAGGCACTGAACACAATATTTAGTATAAACTATTGACATGCTAATTTAAAGGTGTATGAACCATCAACCAACAAATTATCGCTTATGCGAGTTTATATATTTTACTGGTGGGATGCAATGTACAATGGCACAATATAAACATTGCAAACGAATAGACGAATAGTTCGTCATAGAATTATAAGGGAATCGTTAAGGAAATTGGTTTGAAATAAGTTTTTATGGTTGCGTATACTCACTCACTAGAGTATTGTATTATTCTCAGTGCCATCAAATATCAGATTCCAGTTTCCGGTCTGGATATAAAAATTCAATTGAATCCCAAACATATCTTAAACACTTCATAGAAGGGAAAGCCAATCAAACTGATATTCATCACCAACTATCAAATTATATAAGTGGTGCACTTTGGGTTCTTCAAGAAAATAATTGAAATGCGCATACTTAACGAAGCACAAGCAAATCTGTTGAGTTTAATTTGTTTGAAAAAAAATAATTTAAATTTAAATTTAATTCCTGATGTCATATACTGAAATCATAAACTAAAATCTAGACAAATGATTTACAGCTTTATCGATTCTTTCAAATATGTATTTTTGATCGATAAAATGGAAATTATAGGGAGGTATTTAGATTGGCTCTCCTCTGAAAAAAAAACAAACTATTTAAGCTTTATTTTTTTAAGTAGGAAAGTGGATTATCGACTAATAAGAGCTTTCACAGAAAACAACAGTGAACAAGTTTTAACGAGGTGATACCGAAAAAATATCAGCTAGTTTAATTGACTGGATACTCCAAAGATCGAATAATTTATGCTTTCTTTTTATTTGTACATATTTATATTTTGCATATTGTTACAACAATATCATCCTCATTGATAAATATCCCATGTGAAAACGCACTCAGTTAGTTGTAAAGCTTTTCTCAATCGTCTACATATTCAATTGCAGCATGACCTGATTCGGCACGGTCACAATATTTGCAATACACGCTACACTTACGTCATTTCAAACACGCTGCTGTCTCGGTCAACTATTGATATAATATTACCACTTTGTGCTTTCAAATCCCTTTTATCTTCAGTAGGTGCCAAGTCATGCACCCTTAGTTCCCAGCAACGTTGTCTCCGAGTACTCTTTATTAGCTTGTACTGTTTTTTTTATGGAATCATCAATCGTTTCAAATTTACGCTGCGATCCATGACCTTGATCCGTGACCCTTTGCATGATGGACGCTTAGATCACCTTGAACATGATTCATGTCATTAGTCCCACAGTCATCGGGATCCAATGCATTCATGCTTACATTACATTGCCATATTTTCGAGAATTAGGATGATGGGCTGAAACTGTTGGTAGGCATTAAATTTGATTTTCTATCACGCCATTCGACGTCTGCGCACGCGTTGCAGTTGGTGGGTGAGCGTTGGATTGTAAAGCGCAAATACCTTTTCGAGGATTCTGAACACGCATCAAATGAGTTTGTAGTCTGCAAAAATATGAATAATTGCACAATCATTTTTGATAATTAATTACTATTTTATTGATAAAAACTGATATGTAATATGCATCAAACAAGTTTAGCATCTCAACACAAACTTGAAACACCCGCGTTAATAAAGTCTATTATATTTCACCTCTTGCTTTCCCTATCCTGTTTTCAACGTTCCGTATAACATATTGATAGTAATGGTGTGCCAAAAATGTTCTCCTTGCCACCTTTTCCTATAATTTCGTAAATACTCTTTATGTGCGGCATGCAATGGTCATGTAGCTCTGCTATACAAGATCATGATTTCATGTAAAAATCAAGATTCATACTACGTATAACCTTAATTAATATGCTGTAGGCCTGAATAATTTGTTCCGATGTCCCTTTATCATTCACATCCTATCTTAAGAGTATTTATTTATAATGTTTATTGCCCCGCCCCCCTCTTTGGATATATCAATTATACTGATGTATGTAAAGTCACAATACATTCGGAAATAATTGTGTTCAATATATCCATCCATTAAACGCATAGCAGAATTCGTATGTCAGTGCCCCTTGGTTCAAAAACGATTTAGTTATCTACCCCCTCTAATAAATGTAATATATGTGGTCAAAATATCCCGAAACCATTTTCCCAGACATTAAGTCACTAACTAATCAAAATATTTCATATAATGCTGATTTCTTAATATTCCTTGATTAAAACAATACCAGCCAAGCAGATTAAGTCATAATAACTTCCTTGTATCTCAGCAAAGGAGCTCGAATTCATCGTCCAATGCCATTTTCGAGAGTTTGCCAAAAATTACTCTTCTCCAATTCTTGAATAAGAAAGGCATACCGACAACCGACATGTTGGCTAAGCTCCTCCTCAGGTGGAACACAGCGCTTGACAACCGGGACTCTGTGTACATCGTATATTGGGACAACTGTAAAGGGTTTGACCGCGCGAATCGCAATACTTCTTAGACAAAAATTAAAATCTTATGGCATCCTCTTTCTCATCAACAATTAGTTGTCGCCATTCTTAACGCGGCGATTACAGTTTGCGTGACTTTTCGAATACGATGTCTATTAATGAGGCAGTGCGATCTTTGGAATATATGGAATTTTAGCACTTTTTGACTGCAAAAAGACTGCAAGGATTTTTAGCACTGTTTGACTTCCAAAAGACTGCAAGCTTTCAAAAACAGCACTACGGAATAAATCAACATAAACAATATGAAAATCAATGCAACGAAATCGCATGAAACAATTATTTCTCGCAGTAATAAAAGACAGACCCACCCCCAATATAAATCATCAACCAGGGCATCAAGCGCATCCAAACTAGTGTGCGCTCATATACTAGGCAATTTTAGATTGGGTATGCATATAGACCAAATAGTGCAAATACCCGATCAAACCTGTGTTTTTGACAAATTAAGAAAACGGTTAAGTGTCCCTACCAACCACCTTCTTCGTATGTACAAGAGCGCTATTATCCACTCATAAATGCAGCTCCAACCTGGTCAGCATCAGTCACCAAAGACACGATCTCTTAACATTACAAACACGTGACTGGAATATTAGTAGGTTCTTAAACAACCCGACTTGAGACAATAAGAAAAATACACTATATGTCACGAAGTCTTTATAAAGATTAACAAACCCGATGACTTCACGGCTTCCCGAACAAAAATAAACAGACTTCTAATGCATTTGTCGCCAAACTTAATAAAAGCTTCGAAAGTTAAGAAAGATCTAATATATCGTGTTATCGTTATTGTGTTTTAATTGACAATGATGATCAAGTAGATACAATGGGAATACGTTACGAGATTATATATTGAAGGGAATTATAACACTCTGTCAGCCAAATCTGACCGAACCCGAAGGGTTAGTTCAGATTTGGCTGGCAGAGTGTTATAATTCCATTCAATATATAATCAAGTGGCGTGTTTGCTTTATTACATACCTTCCATAAAGAATAATCTATTCA